>CM023481.1:15409231-15606597 GCA_013339685.2 Hyalomma asiaticum | reverse complement strand
AACAGAATGGCAGAGCTTAGGTTGTCTTCCTAAAATGCATTTAAATAAAAAAAGATGTTATTATCGTTGCAAAATCGTTTAAACGGACTTTAAAGCGGAACAATGAATCGGCTTAGTTCGAGTAATTGTGCTCTGAGAACCCTAAAGCTGCTAAATTAACCATCACAGGCTTATAATACAAAAAGATTCAAGATCAAATTTTATTTTCAGATTTCACGTCAGAATTTGCACATCTTCTTGCTTACAAACCTCTTCTCGGAAAAGTCATCTCTCTTCTTGGTGCCCCTTTAAAAAATTAGGAGTGCAATAACATATGCACGAAAACTGACATCTTTTTTATGCCAATGCAGCAATTTATAGCCTAAGTTTCAGCTGCTGCTGTGCGCTTCTTCGTTTCTCACCCCGCCACTTGTTAAGACCCTTTATATAGAAATGCATACGCCTGACCACGTAAAAGCTGGTCAACTTAGCAGTTAATGATTTGCAACCAGCACCCCCAATGCTTCTCCTGTTGATCACTGCCAGGACATCCAAGATGCTATCTTTGTGTAAGTCACTCTTACTAAAGCAACCAGTGAAAATGTCTTCAAGTTCACTAATAAAGACAAAAGGTTTCGGAGAAGGGTACAGAAGACCACCGAAATCACAAGATTTCACGTCTTTCGGGGCCTTAAAAAGGGATAACTTGCGACTTTGTTGCACACACGGATATCCAGTTGTGCAACCTGGCGCGTAACAATGGTTTAAACGTTGTTTTTTTTGCCATTTCGCGACCACAACAGAGATGCCGACTACAGAGGCTACCATGCCGCCGTGCAAACCTGGGTAGATTGGGCGATGGCAGCGCCGCCGCTACTTTCGCCGCAAGTTGGGCAAGGGGCAAGCAAGGGAAGAGCGCCGCGGTCGCGCAACTCAAAAGCTTCTAGTACACTCTAGCGATGGCAAGCACGGCGCGCAACTAGCTTTTTGAAGGTCGGGCGAACGCCATCTTGGTTGTCCACCCGACGTGACATGGGCGTGCAACGCGTGCGGCGTCTGCTCGCCCTCGCGCGATCATGCTTGAATCTGTCGACAGCGCTGCACGTTTTGGGATGCAACAAAAGCACGTACAACAACGGAAAGATGGAGTTTTCGCTTCCGCGAGGAAAGCTAAATGCCGAACGTCGAGATGTGTGGCTCCAGCGCATCGGACGGCTATGACGCACTCACGCCGAGGCAACGGCGGAGAAGCCGGATGCCTATTGCAGGGACGATGGCCGCTGAAGACGGTTCCCGCGAAATCGAGCGCGTGCTCTGCAGGCGAAGCTGGCCCTCATAGCCCTTCCTACGGCCCTACCAGCCGCCAAACGCGCGGCTTACGCAGTGCTGTTGTCGGTGCGCCCCGTGCAGCGGTGCAGCCGCGTGGTTTCGCAAGGCCTTTTAGTTTCGCGTAGGCAGTTTCTCGGTGGACACTCTAGAGGCGCTGCTGCTGCGGATAATAGAAGCATGGGCAGAAGGTAACAATATTTTGGGAGAACTTCAAAATGGATTTCGAGTAGACAGGCGTTAAGACGATAACCTATTTGTTCTTACTCAGTGTATAGAAATATCTAAAATAGAAAGGAGGCCGTTGTATGTGGCTTTTCTAGACATCACTGGGGCGTATGACAATGTTAATCAGGAAATATTGTGGGAAATTTTGGAAGGAATGGGCATAGGCGACGATTGTGTACAGCTTTTGAGGGAAATATATCGAGAAAATACAGTTTGCATAGAATGGGAAGGAATCAGTAGCAGAGAGAACGTTGATATTAGCAAGGGGCTGAGACAGGGATGTCCTTTGTCGCCGCTGTTATTCATGCTGTACATGGTTAGAATGGAAAAAGCGCTAGGAGATAGCAACATTGGTTTTAATCTGTCACACAAACAGGGCGGCGTGATGATTGAGCACATGCTTCCGGGTTTATTTTATGCTGATGATATTGTCTTATTCGCGGACAGTGGAGATGATATACAACGGCTGTTGAATATATGAGGGAAGGAAGGCGAGGCTCTAGTACTAGGATTTAGTGTAACAAAATGCGGACTGATGGTAATCAATAATCCCAACAACCAGGCGGTATCCATACAGGGCCAAGAATTACCGAGAGTAAGCGAATACAAGTACCTTGGCGTATGGGTAAATGAGGATGATAGATACATGAAGGTACTCGAAAAAGCCTTGGCAGCAAAGGGAAAGAGGAACGCAGCAATAATGAAGCACAGAGCGTTGGACACAATAGGTACGCTGTGCTTAGGGGTCTGTGGAAAGGGGTAATGATCAGGAATCAGGAATGGAATGGATGTGAATCAAAGAACTGTGGGACGCCTCGCGTTGGGTGCCCACGGGAAAACGACAAACGAGGCTGTAAAGGGCGATATGGGATGGGCGAGTTTTGAGGCAAGGGAAGCGCAGAGCAAAATAAGGTTTGAAGAGAGGCTAAGCAATATGAAAGAGAGTAGGTGGGCAGTGAAGGTGTTCCGCTATTTACATAGAAAGAGCGTTGACACGCAGTGGAGAAGGAGAACTAGGAGACTCACCAGTAAATATACGGCTCTAAGAGAACTGACAACAAAGAGCGTAAAGGGAAAAGTCAGAGAGGCGGAGAAGATTTACTGGAGGGCAGCGATGGAAAAAAAAACCGACTCTGAATAACTACCGAGAGGGCAAAAACGAAATAAAGAGGGAGGCATTTTATGATAATTCAAGAGGAAGCGCTTTATTGTTTGAAGCGATATCGGGCTGCCTTAGAACGCGTATTTATAAAACGAAATTCAGTAATGAAGAAGAAAAATGCACATGCTGTGAGGAAGATAGGGAAACGACGGAGCATGTTCTGATTGAATGCGGAAATATCCACCCAGGTGTACGTTTGGGCACCACCCTACAGGAAGCCTTGGGTTTTAGGGCGAACAACGGGAAGCTGAACATAGCCGCGATTGAAATAAGTAAGAGACGGTTAGAATACTGGTGGCAGAAAACTAGAGAGAACGGACAAAAATAATTTTAAAAAAATATGGACTTTCTGCCATAAGGGGCAGGGAACTGGGCTATGAATTTCCGTTTTTGCTATGGTATGATCGATTTGATTGAAGTAAATTTAAAAGGCATGAGGAAAATTTAAAGAGAGGAAAAAAAAAGTTCTACGAGCCTGGTGGCGCACAAGTCACCGCCCCGTTACAAAGGGGACGCTCATAGCATCCATCCATCGGAGAGGAGGCAGAGGCGAAGGGGCGCACTTGGCGCTACTTTAGTTTTTTTCAGGGACTTTATCACGCGCGAGCTGCTGCCGCCGCGTGGTGGTAAAAACGTTTATTAATGTAAAGGGTTGGACAGGAGGTATGCTGGGACCAGGTCGTAAAAGGCTGGTCCTCACAAACACTAGGTGGAGCTTCCTAGTTCGGGAATCCAATGGCGGTATAGCCGCCACACGTGCGCGCCTTAAGAGCCGCTCATCCGCCTTTTTAAGACCTGTACACGGGCGGGGGCAAAGGCGATGGCAATCTTGGCAGAATTTTGTAATATATTGGAAAGTATAGGCCGGATTAAAATGGGTTTCCTGATCAGATTGGGAGGAGAAAACAGCCCGGAAAGATCGCGCGGGCGGCTGCGTGTGCTGCGTCGTTTCTTACCAGCCCCTGATGAGCAGGGGCTCATATAAGGTAACGGTCTGCGGGGTCCGTATCCCGTATGCAATTTTAGTAGATTTGATAAGCTAGGAAGGGGGTGCAGCCTTGTACGACGTTCCGACAGGCCTCTCGCGAGTCGGTAATTATGTATTTCGAGTCGGAATGTGAGGCCGCCAGAGCAATAGCGACTTCTTCCGCGTGTATTGCATTGGGAGCTCTAAAGGTGAGGCCATTAACAGCGCTGTTGTTGTGAATACTGCGGCCGTGTACCATTCCCCATGGTGAGGGCCGGAGGCGTCGACGTAGTATACGCCTGTTTTGTTGCCATAATGTCGGGCCAGAGCTTCCGCCTGCGCAAGGCGCCAGCCATTATGGTCTTCGTGTGATATGTTGGCTGGAAGAGGTCGCACGTGGAGGGCGCGTCTCCGCAGTTCTGGGATACGAAACCTGTCTTCCATGGGAATGGTGCGTTGGATATGGAGTCGATAAAGAAGACGGAGACCCGACTCCGTTTGCGACAAGCGCGTGTACTGTAAGGTGCGCTTCCCGAAGCTCCCGGAAAGTGTTCACCACCCCAAGGGCTATAAGATAGCCGTTGGAAGTGGTGACGGGGAGGTCCAGGGCACGCTTAATAATTTTGCGAAGGATCACCTCAACCGCTTCCTCCTCTTGTTTCCGTAGGTGAAGGTAAGGAGTCGAATAGAGAATTCGACTGGTTACGAATGCGTTTTCCAGCCGCAAGGCATCAGCACTTCGTAACCCCCCGCGTTTGTTGGAAACCCGGCGGACCATGCGGCCCACCTGGTCCCCCACCTTACGTAGTTTGGCCAATGTGGTATCTGGCCGCCTGTGTTTGTGGATGTGGAGTCCGAGTACCCGTATGTCGTCAGCTTCGCGTAGGGGACCGCTGTCAAGAGATAGATTTGAGTTGTGCGCTTTGGCGAGGGGCGGATGCGCACAAATTCCGATTTTTGAGGGGAGTATTGAAGACCGCAGTGGCGGGCGTAGCGGTCTAGTATCGTCGCTGCTGTTTGCAGGCTGGTTTCAATGTCCCTTATGCTGCCCTGCGTGGCCCACAGGGTGGTGTCATCGACGTACAGGGCGTGCTGCACGCCGGCGACACCACCCAGCTGGGCCGGCAGGTGCATCATGGCCAGATTGAAGAGCAGTGGGGAAAGTACCACGCCTTGGGGGGTTCCCCGGCTGCCGAGTAGGTAAGGGCCGTGCTCTTTGTCTTAGATGCGGATTTAGGAACGTCGATCGGTGAGAAAATGGCGTATGTATCGGAA
Organism: Hyalomma asiaticum; assembly: GCA_013339685.2. Taxonomy (NCBI): domain Eukaryota; kingdom Metazoa; phylum Arthropoda; class Arachnida; order Ixodida; family Ixodidae; genus Hyalomma; species Hyalomma asiaticum. The sequence goes on along the minus strand of CM023481.1, from coordinate 15,601,660 downwards.
TGTGTTGATTCCACAATCGGTCTGATTTAGGTTAGTGAGTATGATGTCTTGTGTTACGTTGTCAAATGCCCCCTTAAGATCCAAAGCGGGTACTGCCCGGTCATTATGGGCGCAATCGAGGGGGTCAAGGACGTCCCGATGAAGTTGCAGGAGGACATCCTGTGCGAATCTGCGCGGGTGAAATCCGACCATGGTGTCCGCAAAGACATGTTTGTGATATGCAGATAGCCGGTCCCGCACCATCGTCTCCATTAGTTTGCCCACACAGGAGGTGAGAGAGATGGGGCGGAGGTTATCTGTGTTAATTGGTTTTCCTGCTTTAGGAATAAACGTTACTAGAGCCGTTTTCCATTGGATTGGTAGGGGGCTGTCCCCCCGCCAAATCGTATTGATGTAGTCGACGAGAGACTGGTATGTTGGGTCGGGCAGGTTCGCCAAAAGCTTGACTGTGACCTTATCCCTACCCGGGGCAGTGCCTCGTTTCATTTTGGCAAGAGCCGCCCGCAGATCATGGAGCTGGAACGGTTGATCCAGCTCCGTTTTCTCTCTGCCTGCATAAGAGTATGCAGATCCACGGGGGTCTTGGGCTGTACAGAGACACTGGTCCCGAAGTTTCTGTGCCAGTTGTGTCGTGTTGCCAGGGAAAGCGTGCATGGCTCTCTGTAAATGTTTCTGTGTTTCGGCTCGTGCTTGGGTTGGATCGATCAGTGCTCGAAAGAGGCGCCATGTACTGCGGCTTGACATTTGTCGCGCGGCCGCGTTGCATCTGTCCACCCAGTTGGAGTCGGCGAGTTGGGCTGCGTACTCGGCCGCTCTGTGAGTGAGCTCGGCAATTCGAGCTTTAAGCTTTTTATTGCGTTTATGGCGTCGCCAGCGGCGGAAGAGGCTGCGACGTGCCGCCCAGAGATGTAGGAGGTGGTTATCCACGTCCGTGACGGCCTCTGACAGTTGGATGTGACTTTCATGCTTGCGAAGGTGTGTCAGCAGGAGTTGAGACCATGCCGAGTAACGCTGCTCCGAAACGGTTGTGTTATGGAGTGTGAAAGTTTTCCTAAACTTGGTCCAATCTGGGATATGGCCGGGCTTGTCTTGTGGCACGTTTGAGGGGGCGTGTACGTATAGTGTTATGTTTAGGATGCAGTGGTCGCTATTCAGCGTTTCTTCAGTGTTTAGCCAGTCTGCGTGTCTTATGTTGCGAGTGAAGGCTAAGTCCGGGCACGTATCCCGTGTCACGGAGTTTCCTAGCCGGGTTGGGTGGACGGGGTCTGTGTGGAGGGTGAGGCCCAACGTGGACGCAAGTTCCGCCAGCTTACGTCCGCGTACCTCCTGTTTGCGATACGCCCACAGCTAAGTGGGAGCATTAAAGTCGCCCACAATCAGGAGAGGATCGCGACCCGCTACTCTTAGCGCGCGGCTAAAGAGGTCCGCGAAAGTGACTCGCTTGAGTTTGGGAGAGTAGTATACGTTGAGGACATGCAGTGGTCGGTCTCTGCGGCTGAATGGTAAGATAGTCACCATTGTATAGGAATACTCGAGTTGTAGGTCTAGATCTACTAAGTTGGCTGTGTATGCTTTGTGTACGAGAATACAAGACGAAGGATCCTGTTGGAACGTCGAGTAGTTTGTAAATGCGGCGCCCATGCCTGGCTCCTGGAGGCAACCATGGCTGGTAGAGACTCGAAGGTTTCAAGGTAGAGGCGGAAATTGGCCCGCTTATTGCAGTTCTTAAAGCCTCTATAATTCCATTGCGTTGTTAATGTTGAAATGGCCGGATTGGAGGTGGAGGATCATTGTGTCTCGCCACGATTAAAATTTAGTAACGAGGAGGACAAGGGAGTGGCTGCCACCAAGGGAATGGTGACAGAATGAGCGGGGTAGCTGTCCTCATTCTCCGATTCAATGATCGAACAGTTGAATTTTGAAGGACGGGATACATCCTTAACGGGCCCCAACCGACGGAGGAGGCGGGGGTTTTCCGAGATATGTTTAGAAACCAGCGCGGGGACGGTAGTCATGACATTGGTCAGGATCTGGTCCATGGCGGTCTCAATCATAGACTTCGTTTTAGAGGTTATGCGCTTCTCAATCGCGGGGATGGTTGCCACGAAGGCAGGCGAGGGCTCCGCGTCGCTCTCCATCGTATCCGAGTTCTGTGGGCTCGGAGCGGACGCCAATTTTGATGGTAAATTTTGAATTTTTATTGAGCAGAAGCTCCTTTTGTGCCCAGAGCACTTCGGTTTGCTTTTTGTATTCCGCGTCGAGCGCGGAGACATGGAAGGGGAGCGCGGACGAGACAAGAAAGCGCGTTCGCACAGCGTCTAGCTTGTGCGGCGTACAGCAGTTGTAGCGCACCGGGAACCTTTCGTCGTGGCGCAGGGAGCTGTGGTTCGATTGCTGGCGCATCAACAGAAGTTTTTCCGAGTGTTTTCCTTTATTGCTCCTACATGTTTACTGCATCATGTCCGTTGCGGTAGTCACGTATGGGGTCGTGGTGGACGCCTACATAAAACACTTTCGTGTTAAAAGAACGAACAAAAAAAAATCACGCATCGCAGCCTCTGTAGCCTTATGACCTTGGGAGTCTAGGCCCGTGAGAGCTCGAGCGGAGGTCAGTTCCCTGCGCAGTGTCGTCGAAGTCGGGGCGAGGAGGAGTTCGCGAGGCCCGCCGACCCGCTCACGACCAGCAGCACTTCTGGAGAAAGTGGCAATGCTTGGAGGAGTTAGACTCGGGCGAACCGACAGCAAATGTGTATTGCAGTAAAAGTCCGAAAGAAGAAAAGTGGAACAAGAAAGATTCCTACTGATATTCGGAGGCTTCTCTAGCGCAAGTGGTACACGTCTCTCTCTCTCTCTTTTCGTTCTTTTTCGATCTCGAACCTCGTTTAGTAGCAGCGCGCGCTCTGTTTTTTCCGTACATAGGCTCTATTTTCTTTTGCTGCTCATCTTACAGTCCTCTACCTCTCCCTCAGCCAGTGAGCAGTTTTTTCTGATTTTTTCCTTTTCTTTCTCAGTTCGTTTTTTTTTCTTTGGTACATCAAACGTAATCTATATAGGTGTCAGTCACAGAATCTCCACGCATGGGGTTTGTTCTGTCACAATTTTTAAAATGATCTTTCCCATTTCTATTATTTCTATGTGTTGGTACACAAATTTCACATTGCGGCCACACTTGTTATTGAGTGTTATTTTTTTAACAGCGCTTGTGTGGCACAGTTATTTCGGCACAGTAAAAATAAACAGCCCCACACGATATAGTGAAACGCAAGGAGACGGCGAATAAAATGATCTCTTTCGAACGAAACTGGCGTAGATTAATATTGTTAAGGGAGAGCTACATAAACAATTTAAAAAGCAATACATAACGAAACTTCAACATATTCGTCCTCATTATGTGCAGCAAAATTTATCATTCACTGTTTTCGTGAGACGTAATAGGAATGACAGCAGGCTGACTGTTGGGTTCAAGAGCGAAGCACCCACCCGAGGACTCTCCACTGTCGCCCTTCTACGGGCACAGCGTTCCTCACCTCCTGCGGCGGCCTGAAGTCCTGCACCCCCTGCGGCGGCCAGGACTGAACAAAGACGGCATGACGGCCGATTTCTCCTGTGGAGATCTGCGGCCAGCGGACAATGGACCGTGGTCTGGGAAGCAAGCCACGTGCAGCATCACGGGGAATCCCCAACACGGGTTCCGTGAACTGACGGGCACGTGATGATGACCCGTCGGCTCAGCCCTGGGACCCCAGCTCGGAGCACGCTCCCATGACTGGCCGGCGCCAGTCTTCGAGAGCGAGGAGAGAGGCGCACCGGCGATCGACGTGGGGGAGGCGGGTGCAGATGAAGGCATTGGGTGAAGGGGCGTGAGTATGTACATCTCAACGGCAGCCAACCAGAAGTTGAGAGAGAAGGACATTTTCCGATTCTGATTGGACTGCAAGAGTGCTTTTGTTCGAAAAGTGTATTAAACCCGGTGAATTGTATTGTAAGAAGGTTGATCATTAAACGTTGTTTTTAACAACAAGATGTCGGAGCAGTCGTTCCCTCAAGGTGCCAGCAGGTGAAGAAGCCCGCCTTCAATCCCCTGGTCGGCAGCTTGTCAACCGTTTCGCTGACAGCGGGATGGGCGGGCGAAGAACAACGGAGAGAGAGAGAGATTCTTTATTTGAAAAGAAGAGAAAGCACAGGATAGTAACTGTCTCTCGTCGAGGAGGACACCTCAACCGTCCTGTGCGGGGGGTGGGGGAGGTGGACTAAAACAGAGAAAGAAAGATAAAGTAGAACTTAGAAGAGGGAGACACGGGCGTAGGCACCACACTGTACACAGGTAAAAATCAAGCTCGAAACTTAAAGCACTTAAAAGACACTTAAACACTTAAAACACACGCTAGTTTGTCATAGCCGCCCGGCCAACCCCGTGTCCTCGATGAAGTTGAGGAGGGCGGAAAGAGCGGAGCGGCGACGTTTAGTGCAACCAGCCGGGTGCAACAAGTCCTGTAGTGTTGAGCACGACAGGCCGTGCTTACGGTAGCTGGCACACAACTGTTCTCGAGTGGAGGCGAAGGTGCGCGAGGGTTCGCGAGGCGAAGGTGCGCGAGGGCCACACAGAAGGTGCGCGAGGGTTTCCAACTCCCCGCAGTCTATGCACGCGGGAGAGAGGGCACCACAAAGTCGATGACGGCGTTCGGCTGTCCACGCCGCGCCGGTTCGAAGGGTGAAGAGAAGCGCACGCTCGCGCCGAGTGAAACCGGTCGCGGGTAGTGGGTGTGGCGGGCAGCCGTCGGTGATGCGCGAGTCAGGGTGGGATCGCGCCAGTTCCCTACGAAAATTGATGAGCGCAGAGTCGTACGAACTGGCGCAATCGGTCAGCGGGATGTCGGCAGAGTGGGCGCGCTTAGCGAGTTCGTCAGCTGCCTCGTTTCCCGCGATGCCCACGTGTGCGGGTAGCCATTGCAGGACGACGTCGCATCCGCACTCCCGTAAAGACAGCAGACTGTGAGCGACTCGTTGGGCGAGCGGCGGGCCGCGTTCCTCCCTCGCGAGCAGGCGCAAGGCCTGTTTAGAGTCGCAGAAAATCGCTGCGCTCGTAACGGCCGGCGACTCGAGGAGGAGGTCAGCAGCCAGTTGTAGCCCGACCAGTTCCGCTGTCGTAGAGGAAGCGCAGTAGCTGAGTCGGCAGTGCTTGTCCACGCCGAGCTCGGGAGCTGTGCAGGCAGCAGCGGCGGAGCGGTCCTGCAGCACTGACCCGTCGGAGAAGACATGGAGCCTGCCGGCGAAGTCGCCTTGCATTCGCGCCGCCGCCTCCTGCGCGATGGCACCGTGAGGTGTGTGACGCTTCGTGCTCGCCCCTGGGAGGTTCACACACACACGCAAATGGGCACTGCGGTGGGCCAACGCGCACAGGTCATGGGGTCATCGACCACAATGCTGGCGTACAATTCGACCATCCGCCCCACGCGCGAGTGCGGCACCCGCCGCAGTCTGTCGAGGAGGGGGTCGGCACCAGGTGCCCTATGGAGCCTCTCGATATGGCACAGTGCGCGCATGTCAGCTGTGAGAGACGGGGGCCACGCACGAGCCTCCGCGAGGGTGTCCGCTACACGGGAGCTGCGGGGCATCCCACGCGGAGCACTCGCCGATGGTCCCGGTCAATCAGGCGCCACTGACGCACAGGCACACTGCAGAGAGGGAGGGAGTAGAACACCAGGGACAGCGCCATTGCCTCGTACATGGTACACGCAAACGAGGGATGGCAGCCGTTCCCGCGAGCCAGCAGCGCTCGCACAGCGCCCTCGACGCGACGAGAGTCCTGCCGAATGCGCCGCACCGCAGGGGACCACTGTAGGCGATTGTCAACCGTCAGCCGGAGGTAGCGGACGCACTTTCGCCAGGAGATTGGCGCGCCATGGAGCTGGAGGCACGGCAAGGAACGACGCGGAGCTGCACGAGGGTGCACAACGAGGGCCTCAGTCTTCGAGGGCGACAACGGAGGGAAGAAGTTAACTCTGACAAAGAGAGAGAGAGAGAGAGCAAACTGTAGTAATGCACGTGCCAAGTTCATTCTTTCATTTATTAATATTATCGCGACTGTACTTGGGAGAATGGTAGTCGAGAAAAACGAAGTATATGAGCACGAGCGAGGACCACCGGTCTTTCGGAAGAAGACGAAGTTTGGCGTTTGCGCTTACTGTGTTTTTTTGGGGGGGAATACAGTTGTTTGTTCTTTTTGTCGCATCGTGGTTCTGTCTTGTTTGTTCCACGTTGTAATAATAATATTATTGTTATTATAATTATTTCCCCTCTATCCAATGAGGCAGATAAATTGCACAAAAAATAATTCTGCCTGAACGCGCTTCTGTACACTGTGCATTGTTGTTTTGAGAAATAAAAAAATAGCTGTCATTGGAAGGGCGATCAACTGAAAGACAGATTCGGCGCATCGGCCACAAGTGTTGTAGCGACGTTACGCCATCGTACCGTGACGGCGAATCAGTATCTGGTGTGGAATCGAGGTTGGGCGGACGCCCGTTGCCGACTTCCCGTTCGACATGGCTGGCGGCTGATGTCGGGCCAACCTCTCGCGAACCTTCGCTGGCCGATATAGCCGGCTGAATTCCGATCATTTCCCAAACGTCGGTCGATCCGACCACTCAGCCAATGTTGCTTGGGAAGCAATGTACAGCTTGTGCTCAGCCTGAACGAAGGCAAAACACTTCAAGCCGTTGTTATCAATTGCCAATTATTGCAAAGAGAGGCAACGACACTCTCTGCGGAGCCACCGACCAAACTTCAGGCTCCGACGACGCCTTCTCGCGCTACTGTCCCAGCGATCATCGGGAAGGCGTGAGCATCGCTTCGCATTCCCCGTCTGCCGTTGGACAACCGTGTTCGAGGTGCTCGACACCATCGCTGGCTTCGAGATGCCTTCGAGACAGCAATGGCCCGCTGCATTCGCCAGTGACGACCCTCGCGACCACGTGTGTGCGATGACGGCAGTGTTAACCTTGTCGAGAAACGATCGGTCAAGACTGTCTGTGAACTGTCCGACGCGCCGGCCTCCATGAAGCGTCTGCGTAGTTCCCGTCGGTGAACCAATGGCATGGGATCATTATAGTTCCGAGCGTACAGATGGTGAGGGCGGGTGTCTGCTTGCACGGCCCCATCTAAAGGGCTGAGTCGGGCTTCGCGAGACTTTCGCCTCCTGCTGCCATTACTGCCTTCAAAAGCAGACCACTGCAATGTAGAGTCAACGTACACTGCGCTCTTATAGGCTTGTCCACTGCGATCGGCTGCCAGAGCTCGGCGGAGAAAAGACGGCGTTCGAGGCGCACCGCTCACACTTGCACAAGAAAGAAACATGCCGCGCTATCGTCGCGAACGTTTTCTTCGCGGCCGAGTAAAATTTGGCAGAGCATGGAACAACACAGCGTGGAATGGAAGAAAAGAATAACAACAAATTTGAAATGCCACTAGCGCACTTCTGCCTCCCTGATTATTAGCTTTCAAACCCTGAATGCCATTTTCGGCTAGCGCATGCACTTCAATAACTGATGCAAAGCATTTCTTGGAGAACGTGAAGAACTCTGACAGTATCTATCTATCTATCTATCTATCTATCTATCTATCTATCTATCTATCTATCTATCTATCTATCTATCTATCTATCTATCTATCTATCTACCTGTCTATCTATCTATCTATATAACGAAACGGCGCTTTCCTCGTTGTCTCATTCACTTTCAGAACTCACTGTGAGGACACCCCACCTGCAAATGTATCGCATTAGCTGTGTAGAAGCTGAAGTTTCTTCCACATTTATAATTATCCGAAGATCAGAATAAAACGTACGCATATGATCTGAAGCTTGAATTTCTATATTCTGACTTGCCTATATGCCACATATCCAGGTTCCTTCTCCTGCGTCTTATTTCGAAATTAGTAGGAAAGGATGATGACGATGTTAAGGATTATAGTGATGATGACTATTCCCTACGTAACATGACACGTAAGCGGAGTGGTGCCCGTTTAATGAAGACTACGACGATTATCTCGTACGTGACATGGCACATGCCCACTGCGGAGGACAAGTTTGTCGGGCTCCATTTCTTCTTCCTTTCTTTAACGCACGAGATGTTCTGCGCATTCCATTAGTGAAAGAAAAGGAGCCGTGCGTGCCCGCTCGAGGCACGCGATATTCGCACGACCTGAACCAGGCGGCGTCATTTCTTGCGGACGGCTGTCCTGAGCGTACGTCGACCAGGAGCCTTCCACCATGGCCATGGCGGGCCCGTTTGGCGAGATACCCCTGGAATGCACCTACTGGATCCCCATCGAAACAGCCATACCGGCACCCGGACCTGTTTACCTGCCGCCTCCGGAGTTTATCGGCGTATTCCTGCCTCCGCCGGTCCCGATCCTGGAAGCTCCAGACCCGCTGGTTCCGTACGCCGTCGATGCGGCGGCGAGTGCTGCCAGACTCCAGAAGCTACTTCAGCTTCCGCCATGCTACCCGTGGACTCCCGGTCCCACACTTCCCACGGATGACGTGGCATATGGCCGAGGTTATGGCTACACCTCACCGCCGCTCCCGCTGTGGATAAAGCCAGCCTTCGTCTACGGGGCAGCCCCGAACATGTACGTGCCCCAACCAACCCTGGAGCCAGTCATTCCTGGCACGCCGATGGCGCCTTTCGGAACCCCTTCTTGGGAACCAGCACCACAGGTACGGCGTCGCGCGCCGCAGTACTGGAACGAGGGTGGTGCGACACCTCCGCCACCAAGCGGACAGAACACCCGAGAGTCCCCGGGCCCACAGTCCGCACCGGATGAGACAGCTGAGACACCGGTAGGCGACAGCGACTCCCGCGAGTTTTCGCCGGACCTCCTGGCTGAACCGGATGACGACATAGCTGACAGGCTTTTGCAGAAAAGAGAGGCTGCCATCAAGGCCGAGAAAGCAGACAATGTAGCTTCGACAGCTGGATTGACGGACGAGGCGGCCGGCAAGGCAGAAGCAGGTACAAGCCAGACCAGCAACGATGCGCCGTTAGGCGGTAGCGGCGCACGCCCGAAGATTACCCGCGTCTACAGTGCCGCCACTCTGAAAAGCCTGAACGTCGGAGGGCGTGGCCAAGGCTCACTGACCTTCTGTGTGGGCGGGCCCTGCCCATCGGAATCACGCATCGAGTACTGCTGGCCTGACGAGGTTCCTGTCAAGGAAAAAGAGGAGACCGTGGCTCCGACTTACTTCCGCCCAGCCAGGTCCTGTGTTCCTGCCAAACCCAATGTGCCGCCACGTGCCAAGTCAAGCCTGCAGGATGGCCGCAAGCTGGACGCACCCCGTGAGCGTGGTCCCCGACGACGCAACTCGGTGACCGCCTGGTGAAGCTCCTTGTCCTTCGACTCGCCCGGGATTTCACTCCCGCATTTTTAACCTAGCGCAAGCACTCATCTGCTCAGGTGGCCAACACAGGGCCTGTTCAATGTGACCCGACGCAGGATGAAGCCGCAACGCCAGTCTAACAAGTCTTAAGTCTACGAACCACCAAGGAACCTGACGCACGGCGTCGTCGTCTTTTTCTTTTTTTAGTACTGTCCCTCGGAAGGCCACTTCATCTCCAGGTTCGCGACCATCGACGCACCACACAACCCACATATCAAACTCGTGGAAAGGGCCTCAGAGGTGGTCGGAATACCAAGGTAAAGACTTGAACTCATTAACATCGCAGTCTTCAGCACATACTACTGGCGCAACTTCAGTGTTCGAGATGACTGTTGACCTACCACACGACTTGCGGTTAACTTGTGCCCACTTTTTCACCACCTTGATTAGATAGTGCTTTGCGTGGTGGCAAATAAATGTATTAAGCAAAACCGGCTGAAGTGTGGGCGAGAGCGACGTGTGCCGCTTTTTGTGAGTGCACGTGATTATGCTTTCGCCTTTTGTAGGTTAACCTTGACAGCGGCGCGTAACTAGTAAAGGCGGAGGAAAAGGTGAACAGGGCATTTTGCTTATCCCGCAAACGGTGGCCTAGGCGGTTTCGCTTCATTTTTGAGCGAAGCTTGTACTGCCTCAAAGTGTAGGCGGCGTTGGTGTTGGTAGCATAAAGCAGCGCCTCCTCTACTTTTTTTCAGTGCCTCATACGTCGCGTCTGTTCCCATTGCTCTGCGGTTGCCGGTCCGTTTCTACAGGTGACCGAGCGGTGGCGCCGGGTTATTACCCTCGCACGTGATCTTTTTATTTCATACTGAAAAGGTGCGACAACGTTCGCAACGCTTTCTTGCAGAAGACAGAAAAAGCGCGAAAATCCGGCACATGAGCGGTGGAAAGCTGGCGCAATCTTGTACGCGTTCCAAATTTGGACGGAGGCGGTCCGTTCCTTACGTCAGAAAATGGGCGGTGCGCAATGCTTGCGAGAACGAGAGGGAGCAAACAGCCAATGAGCGGAGGGAGAGCCTGCGTCACACTTTTGTCGCCTGCTGGGGGACCGTATAATAGATTGAGAAGTGTTTCTAACACGTTTAAAAAATATAAATATTACGAATGACTAGAAAAAAATCAGAGCATATCCACGGGGTGAATGATGATGAGTGGGCGAAGCTCCGGAGGGAATCATCGGTAAACCGTGAATCTTTCGCGTAAATCGCCCAGTCGATCATCATGTAAAGGCGTGAGAAACACTGTATTCGTATGCTGGGATCTCGCGTTTAAGGGGGATATGCTGTGCTAGAGCCAGGCCTGCGCGGAACTGCAGGACAGTGACAGCGTAAGCAGGAGGAGCTACTTTCTTAGAGGCCACTTTAAACACTTGAGGAAACTAGTGCAAGTAGAAGTGGTAGGTATCTCCTGCGCCATAACTTATCATTTTGCCAAGTAGGGAAGTACCCACTACGCCATAATTACCAGTGCCTCCGTAATGGGTTCAAAGCTACAAAGCACGCAGCTCTGTGTTCTTTCAAATGATGCCTCGACGTCGTTATACAATCCATTTTCGCGTCGTGTAGCGGTGTTTTTCAACGTAACATTACGTTTGTTAATGCCGCGGGAGACATTATACCTCTTTAGGTCTTTTAGCGATAATTATTCAACCACAGGCGTAGCTCAGTGGTAGAATGCTCGACTGCCACGCCGAGAGCCTGGGTTCGAATCCAGGCAGAGGACGGAACTTTCGGAATTTTTTTTTATAAAAGTAGACGTGGCTACGTACATCACCAACGAACACCATGGGATGTACAGACCCACGCCCTAAGGAGCTTCGCCCCTAAAATTAGATGGTGTTGCTTTTTAGAGATTTAATTTTGAACGTGAGACGAGTGAAACAAATTATTGCGGTTAATGCTTCGAAAAGGCGCTAGGTGATGTCGCAGTTCTGCGAGATGTTTAGTGGTAGCGCTAGCCACCACCCAGTTTCAGGCATTATCTATAGTATGTCTCCACATGTATTAAAATTCAAACAGCGCGACTTTTGAACGGTTGTTCAGTCGAACCATTGCCTACTGAAAACGCGCTATGGCGTAGAGGGGACATCGGGTGCCGAGAGCCAGCGAGCTGCAGCATGGTTTAAGAATTGCGCACATGGCGACGATTGTGGCAGCAGCTCGCCGATAGCCTAAACCCCGAGGGGCCTGTGGCTAAAAGGTGGAACAGTAGCAGGATTAGTGGCAGAAGAAAGTCCACGAAGCCCGCCATAATGCCGCCGCTGTCGCTGAGGCTCAAAGGTGAGGGACCATCTAATGGTCTGGACAACTCGTCCTTCGACATTGGCATGCATGTCCAGATGCACTGGGAGAGGTCGGGCACCTGGCTTTCGCGGGCGAGTCCTGCAGCTGACGACCACCACACGGGTTGGCGGCCTCAGGTCGGTCCGTCCTAGCAAGGGGTAAGCGCACATTGCCGAAAAATCTTGGGTGTCTGAACGGTGCTCTAGAGTTTCTCATTATCTGTAAGAGGTACGTTTAGCGAAACACGACACGGTTTGTGAACAGTAAAATAGCATAGCAGAGAGAGAATGGAGAAGCTGGTAGGTTAATCCAATACAATCTGTGTTTTGCTACCATTTTCGGAAAATGGGGATTTTTGCGAGGGGTCTTTGTACTCTTTTCGTGCACATGCTAGGATTCCAAAGATTCGAACTATTTACGGACGGCAACACGAATCATTTCAGCTACACACTTTTCTAGATAAAATCGACAGTCTTCTACACATAAAGAAGTCTCCAAGCAAATCGTTAGGATGGTATTGATTAAAAATAGCACTGAATTCCTTTGACTATGTTTCCTGTTTGTCCACCTGTGTATTGAATGTCGTGTTTTTTTCTTGTGCAAATACTGCACCGTGTGATTATTCCTAACTGTATCTAGTCTTTTTTTTCTTCACTTTGCTTTATGTATGGCGATTAGCACATGCAGCGTTTATTAGTATGTTTAACGTTGCGAGTGTTGTAGCTCATATGTGTTACAAATGATGCTTTATTATTACTTGCATTACATTATGTATGTTTTTCATTAATTTCTCATTATTTGTATTTACATAGTGCTTTGATTTCGTGTGTGCCTCACTACAATTGGAGCAAAGGCCTATTGCGAGGCTTCTAGCCTTTTGGCTTTGCTCCATTTTGTGTTCTTGTACAGAAATAACGAAATAAAGAATTGGAATCGGTCATCATGAAAATAAAATGGCCACAGGCCAGTGCACAAAGATAAATAATTACGGGATCATTAAGTGCTCACTAAATGTAGAATTACGAATATGTGTACTATGAAAGCTCATGGCACAGCCAGCGCAACGAATAGCCACTTAGCCAAGGGGTATGCTTACGATACTTTCCAATAGGCTGGCGTTCCCTCGGCAGCACAAGAGGTTGAGACCGAAGAAGCTGTGGGCCCAAGCACAGTGACACGTAAGCATCAGCGCAACGCCTGTTTTAAATTTTGTTTAATGCATGTGCAGGTCCATAAAGTATTATTGCATTTGCTCTTTTCCTCTAACTACAGTGGTACAGGATCAACCTTGCGGAGCAGTGAGCACGCAGGGGGTGGCCACTGTACCTGGTAAATTACTCATAAGCAAGCTATTTGATAAAATGAGCTCTTGTGTATTTCACTGAACTGACTATAGAAAATGTGTATGCTTTCAGTGTTTCGACGCCCTGTGCAGCCACGACCCAGATCGCGGCCACGACTAGTTGACACTCTGTTGGCCATGTCCTCGTAGTGCACCCGCAGCATTGCTCACAGCGAAGAGATGCACCGGGTAGGTAGAACCTTCGGTGTCACTTCACATCAAGGATATAAATATTTTTCGTGCTCTGTTATCGTAACCGAATTACTAATAAAAAAACAAACCAACTCAGAACGTAAATAAGAAATGTGCTATATTTTCAGGGACGGTACCATGGCTGGGCAAAGAGCAACAGCCGGGCGAAAAACTGGTTAGCCCTGAAAAGGGCTGTTTGGAGGTAAGAGATGCATTTGAATAGATGACTGAAGAGTAGTTTCAGCAGGTTTTTGTCTGTCCAAACGAAGAGGGCATAGCTTGTACACGATGCCTGACACCACCAATGGATGCAGTCGGGCCAGTGGCTCCTCATCAGAGGAAATTGTTGTGCATGTTGCGATTCTTGACAACAGTAGCTTGCAGTTGCCAGCCATTTGCGAGGAATCAGACTCACGCGACTCCACCATTATTCTTCATTTCAGATTCTTCGAAGAATCGTCCAATTGATGAGCAGCATCGCTGTCTTGGCGCACAAAGAGGCAGCAGCCAGAGAGAGGGCGGCGGCTCAGGAGGGCATCATGAGTGAGCTGCACTCCTTGGCGTTGACCATGGCGCTGCAGCAAGAAAGAAATTAATTAGCTTCAGTTTTGCCTTTCATTTATTGTTCCTTGTCTTTTCTTAGTTCACTTCGTTTAGTTTATAATTTTATTTTAATTTTATGCATTTATTGATTGTTCAATTTCAGTTTGATTGTTTCATTGTATGAGGACTATCAGCAATACAAGAGGATGTTCTAACTGAAGGTGTCCCCCAATTTGTGTAGTCCTTTTTTTCATTTATGGTAACCCTGCTGCAAGACCAACTTGTTGTTTCATTTTTATTTGCATAATTCTCAGGCAACTAGTCAATCACACTGCAATCATTACAAATAGTTGCACTTTCTGTATACGGATTTTTTTACTGTGGTATTTGTAGTTTTTCTAAGTTTTGTAGCTCACTCCACATTATGAAACATTACCATGTAGTATAGGCACGTTTTAGTAGCATGATGGTTTCATTTCTACTAAGTGAAAGCTGGTCTTTTTTTTTAGGAGCATCACACTTTCATATACCAAACTAATTGCTCTTCAAGTGCCGTACTTGCACAAATTAAAATGGACATCATCACTGTACCACGCCAGTGTTTGTTTCGTATAGTCTTTGTTCTAAGTGGGTTATTCCTGGAATAAATTTCAAGTGTGGTACATTCTGGGTGTTTTTAGATTGCCGAGCGAATTATTCATGTTGTATGTAATTTATGTTTCAACACAGCAGCAAAGTGCACTCCACGTTTCGCAAATATGAGTGTTTTTAAGCACTGCATTGCAGTTGCAGCAGAGAAAGAAATGCTTCTAGTGATTCATTACAATTAGAAGGGAATGCACACACTTGTCAAGCTCATACCTACTTTCCTGCAAAGTCACTCAAGTGGGACTGCAAGTTTTAGGTGCCGTGGTGAAAATGAATGGTGTGATGTTGATGCTACAATGTTATCGCATGGTTTGCGACATGTAGCGAGACGTTCAAGGTTCATCATACACTTATCAGTGTGTGATAAAGTTGAGTTTTGTATTTTTGTGCTTTACCGTTAACTTACGTTTACTCATTTGGCCACGATGTGATGACTAATATTATCGCATTGCTGAGCTTTAAAGTTTTACTGCGCATTTTCGAACTGCTTTTATGATGCTGCACTTGCTGCCTCATCTGCATGTTCATGCTTGCACGGAACCTTTCTTACACCTAGCACGAGAGGTGGCTAGCAAGCATATTGCCTGGTTCCCACCAGTTTATACTGCGCGTCTGAGTTAAAAGGACGCAGCGGTTGCAATCATTCTGTTGTGTTTATGAGAATTGTACATTACTGATGGTGACCGTGAGTGGACAGTTTCAATCATACATACTGCCTCCATGAAGTCTGTCATACTGGGTGAACGGATGTGTGCATTCCGCATTTCATGTGACGTTTGAAGAAAAAGCTGTACTTTCACGTTGCCATCACGTTTCATGCTGAATTAGGAAAGGAGTACTTTGTTCCAATTCCTCAGTAATGTAACCACAGGCTTCAGCAATACAAACCAATGTTCAGTGCATTGTCCTGAGCAGTAGGTAACAACCGCTGTGTCTACATGTACAGCAAGTGCCATGTCACAGGATCTACACAACACATGCCAGCTGTTGTGGCATCGTATTTGTAATGTTTCACTAGGAAAGAGGTGCTTGATGATGTGCACATTACACACAAGTACCTAGGGAGCAGCAGCAAATCCTCATAGAAAAAGCGGCATGGCACAGTGCCTTAAAACTGCTTAATCATTAATAATACAAAGGAACGGCATCCTTCGAGACTCTTGTTCGCAGGGCAGTACACTTGTTTCTGAGCCCATGACTCAGTTGTTTTTTAAAAGAATTCCTTGTGTAAGTTTCATTAATTTTTGTATCAGTTATCATAACCTGTCAGATGTTTTGCTTTGGAAACATGGACAACCTATATGTAGGTACACTTGATCTGTATATATGTATTTTTGCACTCTACGTACTGAGCTGCTATTGCCTAACTGTGCTACAATGCATATAAGTTATGTATGCTTTATGAAAACTCACCATCCTGTGTACTTAAAAAAAAAAGGTTCACAACAGCACTGCGCTGCTGCCTTCCTCTGAGGAGCACGTCTCACGGTTCCAGCGCCTGTTCGTCCCCTGACTGCTCAGCTGGTGGCACTCCCCCGGAAAGCTCTTCCAATGGCCAGTCGCTCGAGTCCTAGGCAATGTTGTGGAGAGCAGTGCACGCATAAATGATCTGCACTCCTCGGGGCTGTAGAGCATGGTTCGAACGCGCTGCAAGCAGCGAAACTTGCTCTTCAGCACTCCAATATGTCGCTCCACAAAACTGCGCATGGACCTGTGCTTCCACACTGGCCTTTGGAGGTGCTGGCGTCAGGATCGCCAAGCACTGGCGTAAGCAACCATGGCTCGAGGGGGTATCCTGAGTTTTCTGTTAAAGAAAATGATAGCCCAGGGTTCATACAGGTTTCAAGAAGGTAAATTCACACCTGCAAATAGGAATAATAAAAAATAGAGTACCACATATGGTCAAAAGCACTTCCTACCGTTTATATACAGAAAAAAAAAACATGTCTGATGGGACAATGTTACAGCTACACCGTTTCAAGCAAAGGTGTGTACAGCCTTCTGCATTAAAGGGCGTGGTGTAAATTGCGACCGCCCCCCGGTGCGCACGCCTACGGTTCCCACAAAAAAAATATATATATATCGCCAACTTGGGGTCAGCTATTGCGCACGCAATAGTTGTGAGTACCTTCGTGTTCAAAATACTTCATGGTGTCTTCCTGGTCGTGTATCGATTTCTACTACGACTGCAGCCCACATTCTTTAATACCTCCAAAATTCACTACCCGATTACGTATGCAGGCCAGAACAAAAACACAATTTCGGGACGGGAAATGCACATGCACTGAAACACATGTTAATCATCGTTACCGTGAACTCGTCAGATTTCAACAAGCTAGTAAAAAGTTACCCGCATGTCCTCTTTCAATCGCTACGTTAGAAGTTACGCCAGATTGGGCAGTAAACTGAACAATTGCTGCGATGAGTGAGTAGAAATGGCGACTGAGGTTTGAAGTGAAACATTCCAACGGTACTTACAACCATGACGTTGAGGGTGTAATAACCCTTCCTCGACAAGAAGCTCGCTGTGTCCCCTATGCCGAGTCCTTGCGGCTTCCGGATAGCAACCAACGTGCCGTTGACGCACGCTAGCACGCCTGGGATGTTGCCGAGTAGCGCAAACGCCGCCTTCGCCTCATCCTTGGCAGCCGCGGTGTCGGCGGAAAGTCCACCAACTTTCGCCGGGCGGCCCGGGCAGCGACGGATATGATGATGGCCTCCGTCACCTCGTGGATGGTGTTACTCACGGCCGACTGCGCCATGCCTATATGCTCCTCGCGACCAACGCTACTCTGGAAGCTCCCTGTGGCAGAGAATCGCAGTGCACACACCTTCCTCGCTGTGGAAAGGCCACTGGCTCGGTGGCATCCAATGATGGGGTCAAGTTCGTCGCACAAGCTACGCACTGTTCGCTTGGACAGTCGAAAACGCTGCTCTTCATCAGTCAACTCTTCAAATGCCGCACAGGCGACACGAAAAGGCACGCCGCAAGCGAAAGGCAACGCCATTTTCTCCACAATCGAGGCAAACGGTCTCAAATTGTTATGTTTCAATCGGATCCAAGCCGTCCGGTAGCCGTTTAGATATCCGTTCGTGCGGATGGACGCTCTCGGCTTCCGTTCATTCAATCAAATTCGTCCGATAGCAGATGACACGGAATGATTGACAGCTTGCAAACGTCACGACTCACGTGACAATCAACGTCACGCAAGTCGTCACGGCTCACATTGACCAATCGCGTGCGCCTCGATGGAACCCCCTCTGGGCTGTGCAACATATGCGTGACCCCCCAAAAAAGCACTGCCTAGGGTTTGTAGTAGCAATTCTGGTCATTTAGAAGGCTTTTATTATCAAACAGCACATATACGCGGAGACAAACGGAACGAAACAGACAACGCAAGCATTTTTACTGCCGTGCACAGCCCAATATGGCGGTGCTCCATACTTCATGTGAAAAGGTCTATAGTGCCTAGAATATACTGGCTAGTGTGCTGAGCAGAGGGGGTTCACAATGGGAGGCAGTGGCAGGGTGGGTGATGTCTTCCTACGTTGGCCGGCAGGCGGCGCCGCTGAAGCAAAGGTGCGCCGGCGTGAGGGCGCCGGCGTGAGCGGATGTGTTTTTGAGGTCTCCGGAACGACAGCGGCAGATAAGTTTTCTTGCATGCATTGAGCTTGCTTTTCTAGTATAGGTCATTAGCATAAACTATATTTGTGGTTGTTGGTACGGTTTTTTGGGGGGTCAGTAACTTGTTTTTTTGGGTTTTTTCGCTTTCCTTTTTCTTCCTCCACGTGGCTGAGGTGCACGTACACCCACCACGAGTGTCTTGAAGTGTGGGCTATCCATTGAGTTTTTGGGGACGTATTGTCTTGGGGAAGTGTTTGTGATACCGAGGGAAGGGTTTGTACTTAGGGTTTATACTTAGGGAAGTGTTTGTAGTACCGAGGTTATTAGTTGGTACGGCTTTTTTGGCGGGGTCAGTAACTTGTTTTTTGGGGTTTTTTTTGCTTTCCTTTTTCTTCCTCCACGTGGCTGAGGTGCACGTGCACCCACCACGAGTGTTTTGAAGTGTGGGCTATCCATTGAGTTTCTGGGTACGTATTGTCTTAGGGAAGTGTTTGTGGTACCGACGGCCTCTGTTCTTTAGATAGTGTAACTCTTGTGCTACGAGCCGTCATGGTCAAAAAGACCGCAAAGTGTTCAGGGTGCGGGGCAGCTGTGAAAATGGAAGTTTGTGCTGAAGAGAAGGCAGAAGCTGACACAAAATGTAGACAGTGTGAGATCCAGGCAAAAATGGAATGAATGATGGCTGCTCAGAGCGGACTTATGGACAGGATCGCTGACCTTGAAAATGCGTTGGCAAAAGAGCGTGAGAAAACACAGGCCATGGAGGAGAGGCTTAGGTTAACAGAGGAGGAACTAGCCATGGTAGTTAAGGTGAACAAAGAAGCAGGCAACAGGGAGAATAGTGCGGCGCCGACCCCCAGCGCGTTGGGGGGGGGGGGGGCAGCAAAAACAGGGTGTGAAAAACGCAGGTGCAAAGAGCGCGGGGGCACAGCTTTCAGGAAGTAGCTTTGCCGGAGGGAGTAAACAATGCAGCAGCTGGGACTCAGGCTAAACACCCAGACAGTAGCCAGGTGCAGGTGACTCCAGCTGGAAAACCTCAGCGGGTTATTATAGCTGGCGATTCCAATTTAGTTCGATACGCCGAGGCGCTCAAAGACAGGGTGAAAGGCGACAAACGAGTATTGGTAGGGACGTTCCCAGGACATAGGCTGGGTTCAGTCATGAGGCAAGCAAAAGAAAATCTCAGGTCTGGGGCTCACGGACGCAACCTCGTGATTATTGCGGCAGGGCTAAACGACGTCCTCAACAAAGAATCGTCAGGATTAGCGACGACCTTGGCAAAAGGCGTCGACGACATGCGCGCCATCTCCCCCCAGGTGCAGATAGTAGTGTGCACCCTACCGGAAATACCAGTGCGTGACAGCAACCTCCAAAGAGTGGTTGTCCATGCAAACAAAGAGATATGGCGTACGAGTCGAGAGAAGGGTTTCGAAGTAGTGGAAATAAACAGGGAGGTGCATAGGTGGGGGGGGGGGGTTTCCAAAGAGACAGAATTCACTTCGATAGGAGGCTTGGTCATGAGGTAGGTTGGTGGCTTGCAGGACGTGCAGTAGCTTTTTTGGGGGGCACATGGGCCCTTCGGAGTCCGGGGTAGCAAGGAACAAAGGAAACAACCAGGGAAATTTTCGGGCAGGCAGCACTGAGAAATGCCAGAAAAGAGGTAAAAGGAAGAAAAGAGCGAAGGCACGTGTAGCAATCAGTTACATAAACATGCAGGGTGGCAGAAAAAAGGCAAAGTGGTTAGAGATTGAGGAACAGTTAAACAAAGAAAAGATAGGCGTTTATGCGGTTACAGAAACACACCTTAGAGACCTGGAAGAGCCACCACATATTGACGATTATGTTTGGGAAGGGTGCAACAGGATCATATCAGAAAGAAAAGGGGGGGTGTTGGAATGCTTATTCATAGCGGAGCCAAATGGGAGAGAGTAAAACAAACGTGTTCAGAGCACCTCTGGGTTTCCGGCAAGGTAGGTGGAAAGAAAACGTGGCTAGGTGTAGCTTACATGTGGACGGGAAATAGCTGTAAGGAAAAGAATCTGGAGATAAAGCATTGCATAAACACCGATATTAAAGAATTTGGTCATGGGGCCGAAATCATCCTCCTAGGGGATATAAATGCCCACATCCACGACCTTGACGGATATACAGACACCAATGGGAGGTTATTGCTCGATCTTTGCGAGCACCATAGTCTTGTGATAGTTAACACAGGGCCAAAGTGTGATGGACAGATCACGTGGGAGGTCAGAAACAGACAATCGAACATTGATTATTGTTTAATGACGGAAGGAATCTATGAAAAACTGAGAGAAATTAGAATAGACGAGGACGGAAGTAACAGCTTGGGTAGTGATCATAAACGCATAACGTTAAAACTGGGATATAAAACTGAAAATAATAACGTAGAGCCGAAGTTTGGCAGCTCGTATTTAAATGACAAACAAATAAAAAATATAGCCGCAAGAGTAGAGGAAGAAGTAGGCAAAATACTAGGCAAGGACGGGGGGTATAATGAGCTAGTTCATGCAATGACGAAAGAAATAAGTAAAGAGAAGCAAAGTGTTTGCTGGAAAGGAAAGAGAACGCCAAAAAGATGGTGGAACAAGGAAATCCGGGAAGCGATCGAAAAGCATCAAGGGAGCACAGACAGGCAAAAAGGGAGCAGCGGCCGCAAGTCGAAGTCACGGAAAGTGGGTAAATATATTTAGAGAAAAAATCTATTGTACAGAAATTGGTCGAGGCAAAAATTAAAGGTGAAAGCGAACGCTGGGTTACCGAAATTCATGACAAACAGAAGGGCGCGCCTAGGATATTTTGGAACCACATAAAAGCGCTAGGTAAAAAGACTGCCACATTGCAACAGCATATTGCTGATGAAAGAGGAAATAAATTGGAAGGGTACGAAGCGTCGGATTACATCCAGAAGGTAACAGCCGGTTCGTTTAAAAAGATCGTCCAAGAGATTCCCCCAGTGGATAAAACCATGACGGAGAGCGAAACTAAGGAAGAGCTAGAACTTGAGAATTTCAACTGGAAAAAGGCCGAAGGAAAAATTCCAAAGCGCACTGCTATGGGTTTAGATGGGTTCCCCGTTAGCCTCATTAACGAATTAGGACAGAACACTAAAGAAGCACTATTGAAAGCCGTAGAAAAATGCTTACAGAAGAGGCAAATACCGTACAGTTGGCGAAAAAGCAGAATGAACTGAATCTATAAAGGCAAGGGGGAAAAGAATAACATTCGCTCGTATAGACCGCTAACCATTACGTCGGTACTATACAGGATGGCTATGCAAGCAGTAAAATTAAAAATAGAAGCCTGGGCAGAACGTAACAATATTTTGGGAGAACTTCAGAATGGATTTCGAGTAGACAGGCGTTTAGACGATAACCTATTTGTTCTTACTCAGTGTATAGAAATATCTAAAATAGAAAGGAGGCCGTTGTATGTGGCTTTTCTAGACATCACTGGGGCGTATCACAATGTTAATCAGGAAATATTGTGGGAAATTTTGGAAGGAATGGGCATAGGCGACGATTGTGTACAGCTTTTGAGGGAAATATATCGAGAAAATACAGTTTGCATAGAATGGGAAGGAATCAGTAGCAGAGAGAACGTTGATATCAGCAAGGGGCTGAGACAGGGATGTCCTTTGTCGCCACTGTTATTCATGCTGTACATGGTTAGAATGGAAAAAGCGCTAGGAGATAGCAACATTGGTTTTAATCTGTCACACAAACAGGGCGGCGTGATGATTGAGCAGATGCTTCCGGGTTTATTTTATGCTGATGATATTGTCTTATTCGCGGACAGTGGAGATGATATACAACGGCTGGTGAATATATGCGGGAAGGAAGGCGAGGCTCTAGGACTAGGATTTAGTGTAACAAAATGCGGATTGATGGTATTCAATAATCCCAACGACCAGGCGGTATCCATACAGGGCCAAGAAATACCGAGAGCAAGCGAATACAAGTACCTTGGCGTATGGGTAAATGAGGGTGATAGATACATGAAGGTACACGAAAAAGCCTTGGCAGCAAAGGGAAAGAGGAACGCCGCAATAATGAAGCACAGAGCGTTGGACACAATAGGTACGAGGTGCTTAGGGGTCTGTGGAAAGGGGTAATGACACCGGGGCTTACATTTGGGAACTCAGTGGTGTGCATGAGGCCAGAGATACAATCAGGAATGGATGTGAATCAAAGAACTGTGGGACGCCTCGCGTTGGGTGCCCACGGGAAAACGACAAACGAGGCTGTAAAGGGCGATATGGGATGGGCGAGTTTTGAGGCAAGGGAAGCGCAGAGCAAAATAAGGTTTGAAGAGAGGCTAAGCAATATGAAAGAGAGTAGGTGGGCAGTGAAGGTGTTCCGCTATTTACATAGAAAGAGCGTTGACACGCAGTGGAGAAAGAGAACTAGGAGACTCACCAGTAAATATACGGCTCTAAGAGAACTGACAACAAAGAGCGTAAAGGGAAAAGTCAGAGAGGCGGAGAAGATTTACTGGAGGGCAGCGATGGAAAAAAAACCGACTCTGAATAACTACCGAGACGGCAAAAACGAAATAGAGAGGGAGGCATTTTATGATAATTCAAGAGGAAGCGCTTTATTGTTTGAAGCGATATCGGGCTGCCTTAGAACGCGTATTTATAAAACGAAATTCAGTAATGAAGAAGAAAAATGCACATGCTGTGAGGAAGATAGGGAAACGACGGAGCATGTTCTGATTGAATGCGGAAATATCCACCCAGGTGTACGTTTGGGCACCACCCTACAGGAAGCCTTGGGTTTTAGGGCGAACAACGGGAAGCTGAACATAGCCGCGATTGAAATAAGTAAGAGATGGTTAGAATACTGCTGGCAGAAAACTAGAGAGAACGGACAAAAATAATTATAGGGCGAAATATGGACTTTCTGCCATAAGGGGCAGGGAACTGGGCTATGAATTTCCGTTTTGCTATAGTATGATCGATTTGATTCAAGTAAATTTAAAAGGCATGAGGAAAATTTAAAGAGAGAGAGAAAAAAAAGTTCTTAAATCTTCTTACGAGCCTGGTGGCGCACATGTCACCGCCCCGTTATAAAGGGGACGCTCATAGCATCCATCCATCCATCCATGCGGGTCACGTGGTGCAGGTAGTGCCGGCCCGGCGCGGCCGCAGTTATCACGTGGTCGACGTGTCACGTTGTCAGTTGACTCAGTCGTGGCGTCGTGGCTCCGTCAGTGATCCGTGCTGTCCGTGCCTCGTGTTTTCCTGTTTTGGTGACGTCCACGCTGTGTTTTCCTACCTTGTTCGCATAGTTTTCTGTGTCGATACTTGTGTGTTAAACCGCGCAGTCTTATGATGCAGCGGGCGAAGCATCAGGGCAGGGAGAAAACGTGCTTCGTGCCGCTTTGTCGGAGCGGCTATCGTTCGAACCCGGACAAAGTGTCGATGTTCGCCGTGCCGTCAGACGCTTCGCCACTTGCCGAGTGGGACATGGACGCCACATGGACTATGGTGCCTATTCTAGGCAATGTGCATGGACATTTGCGATTACTGTTGACCCGCTCCGGGGCGGATTTCTGTTCGCGATTAAGAATTATTGTACCCACACGACCTGACTACACGGCGCATGTTGAATGTACACTCAATACGATCACGACTGAAATGTGTGAATCGCATTTCTGCCGTAGGATATTCAATTTGGAATTTCTGTTGCGGTAGGATAGCTATGCGCCGAATAAAGAAAACTAGCAGACGACGTAACGTACTAGGTACGTGTTAAAAGCACCGTAGTATTGTCCATGCCAGTTGAGGATTCTCTGCAAGCAGCAATTTAACGTTCAGTTTCCCTCCGTCCGGTAGTGTTTTCACGAGTGTCCTAAAGGCAACAAAAGACACTGAATTCGCAGCAGAAATCGCGCGCTGCTACTCGGCTGAAAGCGGAGCCGCGGGCGACCGATACACCTTAGAGAGTTGCAGCGCCGCCACGCAGTGACTGTGGGAAGGCATCAGTGCAGCTGCCACGCCAACCGGCACGCTCAGCACACTAGCCAATATATTGTAGCGAGTGTAGCAAGGCGCATTTCACCAACCACAATATTCTAGGCACTATACTATAGTGGTACAGTGCCTAGAAAATATACTTACTAGTGTGCCGACCGCGGGCGGCCGGGTGGCACGGAGAATGATGCCTTCCAACGGCGGCCACCAGACGGCGAGAGCCGTAGGGACCGTGCTATACCGAGCGGCGCCTCCCGCCAACGCGCGCCTACAAAAGACGCCCACCCGTTTCGCGCTGCGGAACGCTGGTTGCGGTGCAAACCTTAATTGAAAGAATGTGATTTCGTCGCACTTCTAAACGTACGTACGCACAGTTATTGATACGCTGCACTATATCGAGTGTTTCTTCGAAAAATACCAATTAATAAATACGTCCGCGTGGTTGGAATTTGGGCTTGTTAGTACGTACTGACGATGCAGAAAATAGCGCTGAATGAAACCAGCGCTATATTTCAGTCGTGAAATAAATTGGTTGTTTCCGAGAGAGAAGTTTAACTTGTTTCAAAGTAAACAATCATATGGGGCACATCTCCACAAATGCTAAATTCGCATCAATTTGTTGTAAATCACCATAAATTTAGTAATGGTCTGTTTAATCACATAAACACACTGAGGGTGATTAAACGGGAAAAATTTTCATGGGTGACACAAGGTGTCAACGTATATTACGGACTACGCTGGAGTTGGCCGATTTTTTTTTTTTTTGTGAAGTAACGTACAGACCTCGTTTAATTTGCTGCAAACACCATTGCAACGTATTGGATTATTGTACGCTGTGTAATTTGTAAATCTAATGGTGTGCGCATCAAACGTCGCGTCACCTACCGATTTCATTCCGATTGGGGAATAAGCTAGGCACGCGCTCGGTGGCTGTAATAAAGAACCTAGAATGTATACCTACAAGTATATTATAGGCACTGTAGCTATCATTCGGCATTTGCGATATAGTATTTGTTTAAAATAATTACAAATATAACGTGAGACTAATCTATAAGATGTTTCCAATATCCATTACAACGGACTGTGTACTAACGTTTCGCAGTGATGCAACTATATCGAATGATTCCAGGTCATGCTTTCGACGCTTATCCGTAGGTTCTTCCTCACTCCGGGCTCGATCTTTCCTTTTTGGTGCTCTTCGGGGCGCCTCGTGTGAAGGATGATCGTCGAAAATAGCGTGCAGTGCAGCTATTCTCGAAGTGTTTTTCACAAACGACAGCCGTCGGAGTTAGTCTTCGATCCTTTCTCTTTATATTCTTCTCCCACTCCACTAAGCGTCCTGGGTCAGCAGGTGCGCTGAATAATGACACCCGCCCGTTGTTTGAGCGGTATCCACTCATGCAATAAGGAACAAAGCAGGTGCTGTCTTTACGTTTCCTTTTCTGCGACGACATCGCGGTTTCTTGGAGACACTCGCACGAACCACGCGCACAGAAAAGAAACACAGGCGTGACATGCAGAGGCACCGTACGCTACTTGCCTAAAGGAGAAATGCCCCGCAAATATACTGCAACCGACTGCGTATACGAATGCGCACCCGAAGTGCATCCGAAACGCAGTCCAGCGCGCGCCCGGCGCGCCGCCCGGTTAGCACGGTCCCTAAGAGTGAGCGAAGGCCACCAGACGGCGAGTCTGGTGGCCTTCGGCGGCAGGCATCACCGGCGGTGCCAGCGTCTCCCATTGGAAACGCTCGGCGGTCGGCACACTAGTGAGTATATTTTCTAGGCACTGTAACTGTGGCGCAATCTTGTCTGCTGCTCCCCTGGGCAGCGGAGATCGTCGTCTCTTTCATCCCTAGGTGCCGCCTGTCGGCTCTACCTTATTACCCGCAGCCAATCGCGGAGGCCACGCCAAAAGCCGCATTTTTCTGCTTCCTCTCCGTGTTGGTCGCTCAAGCGCACATTGTACACACGCTATGATTATGGTGTACTGGAATGGGAAACCCATTCCAGTACACCATACTATGATGCAACGGGAGTGCGGCGAGCAGTCGACCAGCAACTGGTCTGGCGCGCTCGCGCTCTCCGCAACGTCACTGAATCTTGAGCTCACGTGATCAGTGCCTGCGCTTACTTCCGACAGACGCCGCGCTAGCCCCGCGGCGCTAGTTTCTTGCAGTTTTTAGCGCGCGTTTCGAAGCTTCATTAAAACGGAACAAAATTAACGATTCTGTGACTAATTAGACTTCACGCTGGAGAATTTGCCACTCCATGCCGTGATTACAAGACACTGTTCTACTCATTAGAGCATAAAAGTCTCCAACAAAAACATGGCTGTCATGGGCCCTTTAAACGATCACACATGACCTCAATAACCACCACACTAATTACGAGGCGCAGCGCGCGCATGGGACGAAGGCGAACGAAGGCAAGAGCTAGCTTGATATCTACTTTCTACAATGCGTGCAGGCAAAAGTCCGTCAGCAATAATATTACCGCGGTTCAAGTTGAGCATTGACACGTGCAGAAAACGTTACTAGATATGCACGTACAAACAATGTCGCTACTTTGTTCACGCGCTTGCCTAAACTACACTCCGGCTCTTCGAAAAGCGCGCATGATAATAAATGCGCGCACAGAAATATAGTCGGTGTACTCTCCGGGGAGGAAGAAATCGTCACGAGGGAAGTGCCTAGAACAAACTAGCATAGTTCCCGTCACCTTTTTGCCGATGCGCAAGTTCCTAATACATGTTGCCCTGCGCGAAGCGTCGTCAGCTGCTTCTTTGGGGAACCGATGAAACGACGTGTTGCTGTCTTTGCATCGCGATGACACGCACTGAGGCACGCAACAAAAGTCTTATGAGGATTTTTATTTTTCGGGCTGCTTCGAGGAGGCATGGCGTCGATTAAGGAACTAGAGAGGTGTTTTACAGCGCGCGGTAATGTGATAACATGCCGCGTTTCGAGGTCGACCTTGGATCGGCTGGTTCCAGGAGCGTCCGCTAGGGTGAGCATTTAGATGTAATCACGAATGCCGTTTCCTTAAAAAACGAATAATCTTGGGAAGATTAAGTGTGAATATTAAGCATACTGAAAGCGCTTCCTAAGAACGTATTATTATATTTCATGATAGACGCATTCGCTCAGTGAAGCGTGGTTTCGGATCTCTCTATTTCTGTTTTCGGATGCTCCCTCAGTTTGGGTGTTGGATATGACATATGTGATCGCGCGGTGACACCGGTTGACGCGATGGCGCATTCGTGCGGTTATGTTGTTCCTGTTACGACCGGCCCCTTTGCGACTGTAGTGGAGGAGCGACGGACGGGTTGATGAGGTGTTCGCGGGCACCGGCTTGGCAGCCGGGCTTTTCGATCATGTCTCAGCGCGCCTCAGCCGCAATGTACAGGCAAAGGAACTCGGACTGGTAGGCTGTACGCCGAAAAAGCTTTCTGCGCCCGAAAGAATAGCGAGTTTTAGCATATCGGAAAGCAGCAAAACGTAAAGATTTAGCGTCAGCGTTACGGTAAAACTGCTTGCACTTAGCGGCACAAACTAGACTTTTAGTATAGAGGAAGAGAGCGAAACGCTAACGCAAAGGCATATACGGCGACATTTACGCATTAAAACAACTCTTATAGTGTTACGAACCACGTAGGCGTAACCACATTGGCGTCGGCGCCGTCCTCATTCAACGCGCTGACAAGAAAGAACATGTCGTGGCCTACGCGAGCCGCTCTTTAAGCAAACCTGAACGCAATTATACTGTGACCGAACAGGAGTGCTTAGCGGTAGTATTTGCCGTACAGCGGTTCCGCTCGTACATATATGGCCACCATTTCACCATTGTAACCGACCACCATTCCCTGTGTTGGTTGGTGAACCTTCGGGATCCATCCGGTCGCCTCGCGCGATGGGCCATGCGCTTACAAGAATACGTGTTTACTATTTCCTACAAGAGTGGTCGTCGACATGCCGATGCGGATTGCCTTTCTAGGATGCCACTACCTACAACAGATTGTGATGCCGATAACTTCGACCACCTTATAGCTTCTCTGTCGCGTGACTTTCCCGACGCTTTGACTTTCGCCGTCGAGCAGCGCAACGACCCCAGTTTGAAAAACATTTTCTCAGCAGCACAAGGTTCCATGGACGAAAACCCATACTGTATCCGAGATGACCTTCTTTACAAGAGGAATTTATCCACGACTGGCGCCCGCTTTCTACTGGTGGTTCCGGAATCCCTTCGATCGTCTGTTCTGCATGTTACACACGATGACCCCACGTCTGGTCATCTTGGAGCCGCACGAACGCTGCATCGTACCAAAGAACGATTTTACTGGCCTCGAATGCGCAAGACGATTGATGTCTATGTAGCCAGCTGTACACAGTGTCAGAGCCACAAGCGACCAACTGCTGCTTCAGCCGGTCAACTACAACCAGTAACGCCCCCCAGCTCCCCTTTTGAAAAAGTTGGCATAGACCTGATCGGACCCTTTCCGCGTTCTTCAAAAGGCAACCGGTGGATAATCGTGTGCGCCGACTACCTGACACGCTACTGTGAGACAGCAGCCCTACCGTCCGCCACCGCAACTGAGGTTTCTGAGTTCGTGCTGCGTTCGATTATACTCCGACACGGGCCGCCTCGCGTGATAATAAGTGACCGTGGTCGCCAGTTTACGGCCGATGTCGTCGAAGAATTACTTCGTTTGTGTGCCTCGAAGTTCCGACATTCCACAGCTTATCACCCACAGACAAATGGTTTGGTTGAGCGTACGAACCGAACATTGATTAGCATGTTATCGATGTACGTCGCTTCAGACCACAAGAACTGGGATGAAGTATTGCCATTCGTGACGTACGCTTTCAACTCTGCGAAACACGAGACCACCGGCTATAGCCCTTTCTACCTCCTGTACGCTCGTCCACCTCGACATACGCTGGATACTATCTTCTCTTTTGTTGTTCATGACGACTCGGCGATCGCAGAGGTTTTGTGTCGTGCAGAGGAGGCCCGTCGACTTGCTCGCTTACGTACGTTGGCTTCACAGGACTGTTCAAAAGCACGCCATGACAGTCACCACAGGAATGTCACCTATGTTCCCGGTGACCTCGTTTGGCTGTGGACCCCCGTACGCAAGCGTGGCTTGTGCCAAAAGCTACTCGCGGAATACGCCGGGCCATTCGTAATCCTAGAGCGTCTGAGCGAGGTGGCCTATAAAATTGCACGCCTCACTTCAAGCGGAAGACGCTCATCTAAAACTGACGTGACGCATGTCGCCCGTCTAAAGCCTTTCACATGCAGGCAACAGGAGTGACTCGCCCGGAGGGCTTCGTCTGGGAGAGGAGAAATGTTACAGCACGTCAGTGGTTTGAGACAGGCGCCAGTAGCTCGAGGGAAACGCGCAGAGAAGAGAAGAAGACGACGTTGCGTTGTTGAGACGATCGCGACTGCCTCGGTGCCTCGGCTTTGCTTACGCATTAAAAGCCCCTCAAACCTACGTGGTTCGTAACAATAGAATCCTTGAGTGCGCGGCAAAGTCATTGAGCCAGTATCGTGCAAGTGTGTGCTGTGTCGGCAGACCCGAAAACCATCGCTTCGTTCCAAGATGCCACCATCGAGTCTCCTTTCTGACCCGTACTGCCATTCTAGCCACCCTAGCGCCGGGAGGCTCGCGAGCTCTCTCTCTTCCATCTGCTGTCTTAAGAGAGAGAGAGCGAAAGGCGTGCGTTGACTATGGGAACGCTCTTCGATGAACGCTCTACCAGCTCGCAAAGAAGGAGAACGCGCCCTCACACGCGAGAGACAACGTTGACGCAGGCAGCGTCTTCTAGCGAGTTTCTTGATTGAAGAATATCGACTGCTCGCGCTGGAGCACCGTTCACCGGCCACCCATATATATATATATAGGCATTGGATCTCGACTTGCAATGAAGTGGGAAATGTCACGGGTAATTTCTTGTATATATACACACAATGTTTGTCACGTCTTTGATGATGTAGCTGGGCAAGATTCACGGTTTTTACCGATGATCATCCGGAGCTTCGCCCACTCATCATCATTCACTCCGTGGATATGCGTGGATTTTCTCCAGTTGTCGTCGGTGCCCCGGAGCTTCCGCAACATTTCTCGAGCGCCCGGGGAGTGCGCATCTTTGTGCATGTGCCTGTGTAGGCTGGCTTATCCAAATCGTCTTTTTGATTGAAGAAATACTTCGCCAGACATTACACTGTCATTTCAAGCACTGTAAATACAATATCGCACCATACTCGTCTCTGCTTTACTTTGGCTGTAGCTTGAAACAGCTGATGTACAAAAATAAAAACGCCAAGATGGTAGTGCCGCCATCTCGACGCGACAACCGTAAAGGTGAGCAAAGCCACATGGCCTCTGTGATCCAACGCGCCGGCGCGCGCAATCTCGGAGGCCGTAAAAGAGAGTGCACTCACCTTTTAAGCCTTGTGCGCCACTTACTGAGAGCATATCTTGAAGACGGCGTCACATTCTCCCTAATGCACGGCTGACGAAGCTTAATTAACCAAGCCTAAAGCAAATACGAACATTAGTAGGCCGACGTCTCAACAGATCTGAAGCGAGATCACATCTACTGACGCCGCCACCTTGTCAAACGTACGGGTCCCGTTGCGAGCGTTAGCGTTGAACGACATATTCCGAAAATAGCGTAGGCACGTAAGGGTACTGAGTTTTAGTTGAGAGTTTTAGTACATCGGAAAGCAGCAAATGTAAAGATTTAGCATTAAGGTTAACGTTACGGTAAGGCTGGGTGCACTTAGCGGCACAAACTAGACTTTTAGTATAGCGGAAGAGAGCGAAACGCCAAAGCTAACGCAAAGGCATATACGGCGACACCTACACCTTAAAACAACAACTCTTATTAAATCCCTAAGTGCGCGCCACAAAATCAGTGCCCCGGAGCTTCCGCAGCAGTTCTCCAGTGTCCAGGGAGTGCGCATCTCTGTGCATGTGCCTGCGAAGGCTGGCTTATCCGAGTCGCCTTTGTGATTGAAGGGATACTTCGCCAGACATTACTGTCCTTTCAAGCATTATAAATACACTAATGCACTACACTACTCGTCTCGGCTTTACTTGAAACAGCCGATGTACAAAAAGAAAAACGCCCCGGTGGTAGTGCCGCCATCTCGACGAGACTACTGTAAACGTGAGTAAAGTGACATGGCCTCTGTGATTCCAGGCACCGGCGCGCGCAATCTCGAAGGCCATGAAAGCGAGTGCACTCACATTTTAAGCCTTGTGCACCGCTTACTGAAAGCGTATCTTGAAAACGGCGACAAATTGTCGCCAATACACGGCTGGCGAAGCTTAATTAGCCAAACCTAAGGCAAATACGAACATGAGCGGGTAATGAATGAGCTTAACAATGCAGGCCGATGTCCCGACAGATCTGAAGCGAGTGGTCTCACTTCTACTGAAGCCGCCATCTTGCCAGACGTACGGGTCCTTTTGCGAGCGTTAGCGTTGAACGATATCTTCCGAAAAATAGTGAGTTTTAGTATATCGGAAAGCAGCAAACGCAAAGATTTAGCGTACGGTTAACGTTACCGTGGAACACACCGCGCATGCGCAGAACGTTAACGTATACGATACCCTTACGTGCCTACGCTATTTTCGGAAGATATCGTTCAACGCTAACGCTCGCAAAGGGACCCGTACGATTGGCAAGATGGCGGCGTCAGTCGAAGTGAGACCACTCGCTTCAGATGTGTCGGGACATCGGCCGGCATTGTTAAGCTTGTTCATTACCCGCTCATGTTCTTATTTGCCTTAGGTTTGGCTAATTAAGCTTCGCCAGCCGTGTATTGGTGACAATGTGTCGCCGTTTTCAAGATACGCTCTCAGTAAGCGGCACACAAGGCTTAAAATGTGAGTGCACTCGCTTTCACGGCCTTCGAGACTGCGCGTGCCAGCGCTCGAAATCTCAGAGGCCATGTCGCTTTGCTCACGTTTACGGTGGTCTCGTCGAGATGGCGGCACTGCCACCGGGGCTTTCTTTCTTTTTGTACATCGGCTGTTTCAAGCTACAACCAATGAAATAAAGCCTAGACGAGTCGTGTGGTACATTACTGTATGTATAACGCTTGAAATGACAGTATTATTTGGCGAAGTATTCCGTCAGTCACAAAGGCGACTTGGATAAGCCAGCCTTCGCAGACACATGCACAGATGTGCACCCCCTGGGCACTGGAGAAATGTTGCAGAAGCTCCGGGGCACTGATGACAAGTGGAAAATCCGCCTTCTCAAAGCGGAAATGTCGGCGAAATTTCTCGTATACTGCATAGCCTCGACGACATGGACCGCCTGCGTAGCTTCTCTGGTTTCCAAAGTATAAATTAAGCGCTCCTATGTCATCGCAACTTCGAAATGACAGGCAGTACGGGTCAGAAAGGAGACTCGATGGCGGCATTTTGAAACGAAGCGATGTTTTTCTGGTTTGCCGACAGCACTAACGACGCACTTACACGATACTGATTTTCTGGCGCACTTAGTGATTTGATAAGAGTCGTTGAAGTGTCGCCGTATATGCCTTTGCGTTAGCTTTGGCGTTTCGCTCTCTTCCGCTATTCTAAATGTCTAGTTTGTGCCGCTAAGGGCACCCACCTTTACCGGAATGTTAACCTTAACGCTAAATCTTTACGTTTGCTGCTTTCCGAAACTCACTGGTATCGTATACGTTAACGTTCTGCGCATGCGCGGTGTGTTCCATGGTAACGTTAACGTTAAATCTTTGCATTTGCTTTTTCTCATATACTAAAACCTACTAATGGCCCCGCCACGGTGGTCTAGTGGCTAAGGTACTCGGCTGCTGATCCGAGGGTCGCGGGATCAAATCCCGGCCGCGGCGGCTGCATTTCGATGGAGGCGAAATGTTGAGGCCCGTGTGCTGTGCGATGTCAGTGCACGCTAAAGAACCCCAGGTGGTCGAAATTTCCGGAGCCCTCCACTACGGCGTCTCTCATAATCAGAACTGGTTTTGGGACGTTAAACCCCACAAATCAATCAATCAAAACCTACTAATGAACCGTGCTTAACACGTACTACATACGGTTATATAGGTGTTCTCTGTACGTACGTTGAGTAACGCGCACGGACCGCTCGGACACGGCGATAATCGACAAGGTTGCGTTGATAACGCCGGATGCACTGACAGCGCTGTTTGCAGTCTCTCGGTTTCTTGCTCACACTAAGCAACTGAGCTTCCCAGCTCCACAGGCGGCCACCGTTCCAGATTCTAAGGTTCCATCGCCGGGGATAACGCAACGTGTACTTTGAAGGCCCTGATTTACCAGCTCTGATCGTGGATGGATGGATATTAGAAGCGTCCCCTTTATAACGGGGCGGTAGCCGGGCCACCAAGCTCTAGCTTTATTTCTTTTTCCTCTACAAACATTTCTTTTCCCGAATGACACACATTTTCACAACTAATTTTTCTCCTCGCCTACCTATTTTATCTATTATCGTTCCGCTGTGATGTAACAATCTTACCCAAACTACCTTGCACTTCTGTTTGCTCCATACCTTTGCCCCACCAATACTCTAAGCGCCTTTTACTTATCTCTATCGCCGACATGTTCAGCTTTCCCGTGCTACCCCTGAAACCCATGGCCTCCTGTAGGGTAGTGTCCACAGCTACACCTTGGTGGACATCTGTACATTCACTCAAAATATGATCTGTCATTTCCCTAGCTTTTCCACAGCACGTAGTCAGTAGCGCACCCAGGATCTGTGCCATGGGGGGTTCAATTTTTCACGAAGGGGCGGGCAAGCGATTACACAGTTGTTGCGCGTGTAAAAAAAAAGTAAATAAAATGCCAAATAATAGTGACATCAATGATGATGATTATTTTTATTATTTTTTTTTCAGCGTTTTGCAGACATTAGCTCCACATTCTTCTGGGACATAGGAGCAGTTACGGAGTGGGAGGGGGTTAGGCCGGCTTAAGGGGGGGGGGGGGGGGTTACAACCCCCGAAACCCCCACCTGTCGGTGCACCACTGCGTACAGCCTGTTTGCCCCGCCACGGTGGTCTAGTGGCTATGGTACTCGGCTGCTGATCCGAGGGTCGCGGGATCGAATCCCGGCCGCGGCGGCTGCATTTCGATGGAGGCGAAATGTTGAGGCCCGTGTGCTGTGCGATGTCAGTGCACGTTAAAGAACCCCAGGTGGTCAAAATTTCCGGAGCCCTCCACTACGGCGTCTCTCATAATCAGAGCTGGTTTTGGGACGTTAAACCCCACATAACAACAACAGCCTGTTTCACACTTAGGGGAAATCTTGGAGCGCGTGACATCGCGATGCGGCCATGATGCGGCGAGCGCTGGAGTCGACCAGCAGCGGCTGCTCGCGCAGGCGCAGACGCGCGATGCTTGCAGCCTTTAACCGCGTCGTCTGCTACGACAGCGCATGCTACTGTGTGCGGCATCGCACTGATTTCATCGTTAACGTGAGAATTCAGCCGATATTTGGGCCTGCATTGGCAAGAAAGGAGCTTTGCAATCCTAATTTGAATCAGACTTGCTTTGTGCTGCCGGAGGGCCGGGGTGCTGAGCGGGTGCACGTATGCTTCGTCACCGCGTCTGCTACTGTAATGCGCAGCGACAATAAACGCTGCGCCAGCTTTACTCAAAGCATCCTTGAACCCCATATCTATAGATAGTCGTGTGGTTTTAGCCTCGCCAATGGACGAAGGAATGCGGTGCTATTGCATATTGTCTTTACAATATCATTTTATCCTTTTTATCTCACGCGGTTTAAAGAGCACCGAATCACCAATAAGCCCAACATCGTCAACGAGTGGGCCACGCTCCGACAGGACACATTGCTCACTCAGTCCCTTTACGCCTTGCTTCCTTCCGTTAAGAATGAGCGCTCTCATGGCTGCTGCTGGAGGCACGACCCGACATTATAGTGAACTAGAAGACTTCTAGTTCACTATACTCGACATGAATAAGCGAAGTTGGAAGTGCGACGCGTGCATTTCGCGCCGACAGAGAGCGCCTGTCTCGTGCCACTGCAATCTTGAGAGAAGCGCTGCTTCTCTCTCAATTTCGTCACCTAAAGCGTTACTTTATTCCGATCTATTTGTCTGATCGTGATCGACCTGCATAGTTATTACTGTGGAATGCTTTCTTTTCATTTCCCGTCAAGAAACGACCGAGCACGGCGTGCACACATTGTAGCGTTTATTGTCGCTGCGCATTACGGTAGCAGATGCGGTGACGAAGCATGCGTGCCCCGCTCAGTACCCTGGCCCCCCGGCAACACAAAGCAAGTGTGTTAAACAGTAAAGCGCATCCCTTTGAATTACCGTAAAATTTTTCTCTCTTGGTTTCGTCTTTCCCTTTTCTGTAGTTGTTCAATGCCGGCTTCTCCATTCCTGCTATCCCGTCGGACTTCTCCGCCGCTCTGACCATGCTCTAAACGCTCTTTTTCGTCCCATCCGTTTCGTTACTGGCTGTATACTTACTGGTAAGCCTCCTAGTTCTCTTCCTCCATTGTGAGTCAACGTTCTTCCTATACAAATACCTGAATAGTTTCTCTGCCCATCTACTTTCTTTCATATTCCTTAATCTCTGTCCATACATAATTTTACTCTGAGCTTCCCTTCCCCCAAAGTCAGACCATCCCATATCCCCCTTAACAGCCTCATTTGTGGTCTTCCCATGGGCGCCCAATGCGAGACGTCCGACCGTCCTCTGATTCACGTCCAGCCCTGATTGTACCGCTGACCTCATGCACGCCACCGAGTAAACAGGAAAGCTGCTGCCATCTATCGGCGCTGATTTCCTCCGCATAGCCTTCAAGATTGGCGCGCCTCTGCGCCATTTCGGGGGCTGTGTGTTTACATACTTTGTTGCCAGATTAATACCGGTCCCTATCCCCAAGGATAACCAGCAACTCACTAGCTGGCAACGCGAGCGTTGCAAAATGGCGTCGACCACGGGGGACCCCTCTCCCATACATGGGCTCTTGGGGGAGCTTTGCCTCTGGAGTCAGTTAAATCTATGGTTGGTAGTGTCCGTGAGTCCACACGTATAAAAACAATCGTCATCCTGGAAGCAGAGCGCGCGCACTTCCTTGTATTGCAGCGCAAGTCGCGCACCCGTAAAACGCGCACGCTCTTTAGCGTACGCTCGGCAAACGAAAAAGGCGTGAACATGTCTGGCCACGCGAGTCCCTTGGATTTTGTACGAAAAAAACATTGAAAGAAAAAATAGGAAGCAAAGAAAGGCAGAGAGAAAGGACCAAGAAGGAAATGACTGCACAAGAGACAGCAAGAAAAAAAGGGGAGAACGATAAACGCAGGCATATAAACACATACAGATAGCGACAAAGAGATAAGAGTAAGAACGTCGCACGCTCGTTAACATCTATCCTCATATATATATATATATATACGACGAAAGCGAAGGGGTGAAGGGCCCCTTTTTTATTTGTTAGAAACACCTTAAAGGGGCCCTCTAACACTTTTTTCGCACCCGTTTTCATGTGCGTATTGCGTAGACTGGAGGATGGACAGACAAATGCTACAAGAATGGCAGCGATAAGAGCAGGCAGTGCAGAGTTATTAAGGAGACAAAGTTCAAAATACGAGCAAAAAAAATGCGGACCCTCAACTTGGATTTCGCGGGGTCAGGTGATCGCATTTCACTCTCCACAAACGTCATAGAGCTCGGCCAATGGAATTGGCTTTAGGCGCTTACGTAGCGGAAGTTCGTACGCCATCGTTGCCTGTGCGCTCTAGTGTAGTGATGACGCCGTTGCCATGCCAACAAACAACGCGGAGCGAGAGCGTGCCACACTGTCAGTTATGAGCTTTTCTGACCGCCCCGACTTGTAACAGCGGACGCTTGTGCTTCGAACCGAGGCTTTACGCATCGTTCCGTGTTAACACACTTCAAGGCAAGTGCCGTCGTCTTTACACTCGCCGTCATGACCACTGAGAGGAGCCGGCGAATACGACCATACTCGGCAACGTTTCTTCACGGGTTGTTCAGCTAAACGCGCAGACATGGAAGCATAGAAGTGTGAATAGGGAATTTTAGCGTGTCAACATAACCCCAATGCGCAAAGCACTTTGCGTAGAGCGGAATACCGGGTGTAAACATTGCATGCGCAAGCACGGCAGACCACATGGAGCGGTTGCCGTCCGCTTCGGATCTTTTGAGTGGTCGCCGCGCGCTATGTAGCCCTCGAGTTACTGACGGTTTTAGTTGCTTTAGCTTTGTATGATGAAGCTTCGACGGTAAAGCACCCGTGAAAATTCGACGCCGTTTCTCAGCGCGACACAAATTGTCGAGGCTGTAGGGTAGCGAGTGGCTGCCGGTATCTCGGAGGACATAGATCACGCGGTTTTGCTTGTTCTGTTTACAACCCACAGCTGGCGCCACTTGACTGTGACAAACAACGCTATCCGGTATCCAGTACGTCCTTGCGTATACGGGTTTAGCGGACACGTTCAAATTCCCTTATAGCGCTGCGCGCGATACAACACACTTTGACAGAACGGCAAGTTCCACCCAGTGGTTCAGCGCTTTAGCGAGTCACGAACGTACACAAGAGAGATGAAACAAAGGGATTCTTTTCGTATGGACATACGACTCGTGTAAGCAAAAGGCAAGAGGCGAAACGGAAGCCAGCGCCTCTATCGCGTTTTATAATTGTGGGGATCTTTCTACTACGACTGCATCTATTGGCGTTCAATAAAAACCTACGCAAGCGAAAAAACAAAGCCGAATATTACTTGCTTACCGACGTAGTGCCGCGAGCACTTATAGTGCTACTTTCATCCAATCACCGGCTCGAGCCCTAAGTCGTCATTTACGCACAAATAGTTCTGACGCGCGCCACTACGCGCTGATGCGGTCGGCAGCGATGTGATGATTTGATTGAACAATTAAAATATTAAATCAACTGATATGGGCGGTTTGACACCTGCCAAAAGTATCCTCAGCCATCTGTCTACGCGACCCGCAAATAAAAAATGGGTGCGAGGAAAGTGTTAGAGGGCACCTTTAAGAAGCCTAGGAAAGCGTAGGGGAAGTTATTCACATTCCTAATTGGGGTATTGCAATTTTGGAGTAAGTAGAAAGGAATTAAAGTGGACGAAAAGACAAACCTGCCTTCTATGAGAACCAAACCTACGACCTTTGGACATGTATTTATATAGGTACACGTTAGCCGTCAAAATGCATATAAAAGCTGCCTAGTAAACCTACAGCGTGGGCCGAAGCGAATCTTTATGGCACACGGGTAAAATTGGAGAAGCTTTGCAGTGCAACCTTGTTCCTCGCATTAGAGGAGCTCATTAGCTTCTTTTTAAACGTTTCCTTGATGTGCGCAGTCTGTGCACGAGCCAAGTGTAGAAGGCTACAGTGCAGTTACGGTGCTTGCGACGTTGGAAAGATAAAATACTGTGGCAAGTTAAGCGCACCTGATTTTGTACATCCGCCAAAAGAATTCATCTGACAGTTATTAAAGTACTGACACGATTTTGTGGTGGCGCAAAATATCCATTTTTCGCTTTCGATCCATGTATTGTTAACGCCCTCCGCACACGGAAGAAACAGGTACAAAGTATTTTAGTTTGGTTTTAAAGTTTTCATCGCCCAGCACAACAAACCAGCCGCAGCGCAATGGACACTACGATGACGTATGAACACGGTCTCTTAAAAATCGACGAAATCGCTGGCAGAATTTCTGGACGACCGTGAAATTGTCGTTGTTTGCGTGCCCCACGTGTAATTGACCACAGACGAGAGTTGCAGCGACGCTATCACGAATTGCTGTCCCTACATGAGTTAGACGCACGTCCGACTATGTTGACACGTCACTAGGAAGCCGCCCCCTCGAAATCGAAAGTGGGCTTTTAAGGGAGTCGTATTAAAAATATATTCCTTGCGTTGCGAGGCACCGTGATGCTCTTTTTGGGGTTCTCGACGCCAGTGCTTTCATTTACAGCAACAATACGAGAACGTCAAAAATTCGTGTCAGTACTCCTTTAAGGCGATGACATTAATTGATTTCTGGGGTCTAACGTCCCAAAACCACGATATAATTATGATCGAGATGCCGTAGTGGGCGGCTCCGGAAATTCCGACCATCTGGGGTTCTTTAACGTGCGCTGACATTGCATAGTACACGGGCCTCAACATTTTGCCTCCATCGAAATGCAGCCGCTGCAGACGGGATTCGATCCCGCGACTCCCGGATCAGCAGCCGAGTACCATAGCCGCTAGACCACCGTGGCGGGGCAAATGATGGTGTTGAGAAGTTCGTACCGCAGCAAATCCGGTGTGGGTGGCGGCGCCTATGACGGAAGTTATCCCCTCGAGCTACTGCTGTACTTTCCAAAGCACACGACCATGCAAGCACTCTGTCAAGGCCCAGGCACGTTAGTGAACGAAATTGAATTTCTCAAAGTAAACTCATACGATAGTTCCGGCTGTAATTTGAACGTAGGAAGAAACGCAATTCTATTATCAGGAGGCAATGCGAACAAGGCCCGATGACACTACAGCATTCAATCTTAAAGGCGAGGCTCAAGAGTCCACCAACTTTTTTTTTTGCATATAAGCTTTGAAAGACTCGACAAAAATTTTTTTAGGCGAAAGCCTTGTGTGGCTCAATGGAAGGTGCCTTTGAAAAAAAAAGTGAGGCTGCAAAATGTCTAAAAAAAGGTGGGACCACCGAAACAGCAAAGAATTCCTACTTTAACCCCAAGCTACACTGTAAGAAAAAATGCCGCCATATTATGGGAATACAACGCGTTAACTTTTGACGCCAGGAAGTTCCTGTTAGGCCACTGTTTACTGAAGCCGCAGTTATAGACAACATTACCGATGCCATAGGATAAGAGACCAGTATTGAAACCGTACAGCTGCTTAATGTGGTGGTTTCACAGCCGCCATCTTGAAAGAGTCAAATTTTGCCACCAGGCGATGCCACTCAGTCAGGGTAGCTAAAGGCAGTGGAGAACAAAGAAAACTACGGTCTGGCTCTAAGTGAGGAGACGCTCTAAGTGAGGAGACGCAGGTCTGCAAACGTTCATACCAGCT
The DNA here is from genome assembly GCA_013339685.2 of Hyalomma asiaticum. NCBI lineage: Eukaryota > Metazoa > Arthropoda > Arachnida > Ixodida > Ixodidae > Hyalomma > Hyalomma asiaticum. The sequence continues at coordinate 15,561,502 of CM023481.1, read as the reverse complement.
CGTGAGAGTGGGCGAAGAGCAGGACACAAGAAGGCGGGGGGGGGTGAGGATGGGTCACACTACAATGCTGTGGCTTTTCCCCTAACTTGTATTCTGTCCTTTGCGATCCCCTAGTGAGCAAGTAGTTACTGTTATAGTCACACTCTCGCAGTGGTGCGTGTTGCGCTTCTTGTGACTGTCTGCGCACATGCATTTTCTTTGAGGTGTCTGTGCCTTACTGTGTTTCAGTTTTTCTCTTCGGTTCTGGGAGTGTCATTTTGTATTCAAGTTTGCGGGTCTTCGCTGCAAGGTCTCTGGCCATGAACGCTGAGCTTGGCTAAGCTCGCCTCCAAGCCTGCACAGTCGGTGCCTTTTTTTTTGTATCACACCTGCAACCACATCTCTTAAAATGTAGTGTTGAATAAGCATGTGTAGTATGACACTTGACTGTGAAAACAGACTTTTTGTCCGGACATGGGCAGTTGTCTTGCCTAATTCGCGAAAAATCCAACAAGAAAATGTGAAGCAAGCAATACGACCAAAATAATACTATGTGCGTGTCACTGCATTCTCTGCACATAAATGCAGGAGTAAAAGAAGGCGGTTGTTACTGACTGAATTGTTGCTCAGTGACATGATGACTATGTGTGCTTATATAGACACTTCCCATCTGTCAGTTGCAGATGTCCAGTTGTTCGGGCTTGTCTCTGATCATACACGCTATAACTATCACTGACAGCAGCTATGAATTCACAGGTTACTGTTGTACTGTACAGATAAATGTTCCAGAAATGAAATACTAGCAGCAGTAACAATGAATCCAATACTATCCTATTCTGTTTGTTTCTGGAATCGAATAGTCACTGTTTGATTCAGTTTGTCTGTGGCAGTATTCGATTAGGTGTCAAGAGTTGTTATTCATGTGACCCCATCAAAGAGGCGCCAGAACGCGCTTATTTTAGCCATTGTCTCTCGCCAGTAAATGCGATGCGTTTCTTAGCTCCCCTCAAGTGAAAGACAAACGTGAAAGAGAAGCGACCGCTCCACTCAGACGCATGGCTTCGCACCTGTGAAATACCCTGATCTCGTGAGTGGTTTGACTCTGCGCCCACATATACGACACGAATTGTGCATTGTGCTCACTTCAGACGAACGTTTTCATTTGTGTGAGCGACAACGGCGAAGTGCGGGTCCTTGGCTTTTTTTTTTTTCGTTACTGCGAGGGGAAGAACACTCCGCCTATATAACCGCTTTGCCAGGTAGGGAAAGCGATTGATATGCTCATAAGCTTCCGCATTGGCTAAGCCCGAAGGTTTCACTCTCCGTAGAGAGGTTTTTGGTTCCTGCAGCCACTTTCTAAGTTGTGATGAAGTGCCAACCATGCCACCTGGCCTCTTGTTGGGGCTCGCAAGTGCTAGAAGCCCTACATTGTTCAGTCCCTTCCTTGTCTCCTGCCTACTTTTGTTGGCCAGGCACGCCCAGAGAGAGCACAAAAGAACGCAAGACCACGCATTTAAGATTGATTACGAGCCTTTGTTGCGGTCTATTTAGGGAGTTGACCTGCAAGGGCTTGCAGAACTGGTCCGGTTAGGAAGCGAATGGCGGACAGCGCTGCAGCAGAGCACAAAATAGAGGGGAGGAGGACTTGTGGCTACCACTACTTGGGTAGAGTGTACTAGCACACTCCAACTTGGGTAGCTCCTCCCGTGCGTAAGTCTAGTTGAAACGTCGCATGGCCTTTTGAGGCAAAATGGCCATGCACGCCACACTCGATGGAACTGGGAACTTTTGATGTGGCGTTTTCGTTCGTTTTGTGTAGATAGAGCTATCCAAAAATTCTTATTGTAAAACTATTGGGATTTTTTGCTATTTCTGCAGTTTTTTGCTGTGTTTCGAGTCTGAAAATATGACAGCGGACCCTAGATATAGCTTTCAACCTATGCCTGCTCTAATATCAGCGCGGTTTGCAAAATAACGGTGACATTGTGGATATTTATAGCGCAACGAATTAGGAAACTGAGTGCTTTGCTTGACACTACTGGTTACGTTAAAGACCGTTTCTTGACATACTAGATTTACTATCCTTTCTTCGTGAGCAAGCTCACGCCACTAGTTTATTGGCATTCCGGTAAAGCAGGCAAAATTAGGACCATGTATGCTGATATAGCCTAATTTAGATCATTACAACAAGAAACATACTGCTCGTGTGGTAATAAACTCAGCAGTCGTACCCAAAATGCTGTCTTCTACACTGGCTACAAAAATCAACTTGGTCTGATTTGTAGTTTCAAGACTATTTGCAACGAAAATTGCTTTAGTTGGCTATTTTTAAAAAAAGACTAGAACAGACACAACAAAACTTTCCTTCCATTTTGCTAGATAGTTATGTCTTAAAGGTGCTGTGCAAAGAACATTGTTGTAGAGATAGATTTTTCAGTTGTCGCAACTGCAATAGTTAGCAAAACCCTTATCGTTAGGTCTGATTCATGTCCGTCCATCTCTAAACTATGCCTTTGTAGTTATATTTACAATGTACTTATTTGAAATCTATAGACATCAAGCTTTTCAATGACGCATAAGACAACTTTGTACACTAATACCCCTGTCACACGGGCACTTTCAAGGTCCTTTGAACTAATGCTTCTTTACTTGAAAGGAGCGGGCATGCTGTCACACGGGCGCATGGAGGGAGCATAAGTTGAAAGGAGCTTCGAGCTGAAGGAGTCTGCGCTTGTCTTTGAGGCTCTAAAGGACTACCCTCGTTCGCAGGTGGTAGACGGCAGAAAAACATGTTGTACCTTGGAGCCAATCCAATGCGCTTTTATTTAATAAAAAGCACGTTTCACGGTATCTTAGAAGTTATAAACCATAAAAGTTCTCCTGATAGACACAGTTTGTCATATGTCGCCTGAATATGTCGCCTTGAGGGCAGGTGCACTGTAGCGGTGATGTTGTGGTCAGCTGCCGGGGTGGTGTGGCTAGCTGGGCCTGGGTGTCAAGATTTTGTCTGCTGCAGGCCGAGATGTCTTTGGCATATCTTTTTCATACCAACCGCCGGTGACACATTTTTATACTGCACATTCGAGAACATGCGTCATGTGCCGGTGCATATCTAGCTGTTGGGCACACGTCAGCTAAGTATTTGAATGTTGTTATCTGCGTAAGGTAATACCAGAGAGCATTTTTTTTCCTTCAGAACATTCGGCACATGGCGCTAAACTGGGCGCTACGATGAATATTTGATCCTCACACGCTGAGTGTCTCGTGGCGCAGTTTGGAGACTTTGCGATTGAAAAACAATCCAGAACAGTAACATCAAACGGAATCGAAGCACACATAGCTGGAGAAATGCGGTGTACACAGCGGCGCACTGGTACCACTACGTACGTGTTTGGCGAATTATTTCCATTACCTTTAGATGTTCCCCTTATTTTATCAGTGTCCAAAAACAAAATATTTGATAAGAAAAAGCAGAAAAAAGCACGCACAACTAATTTATGGGGGCATCGGAGCCGTATTATTTTTTTCATTTCCGAGCGATAGGAGCGCCAAACGTAGGTTGTGGCTTTTGTTAAAAGCTTCAGCGGAAACCGTGCAGCACCGACTCAGCTCCCTTGAGCTAATGTTCCTTCGAAGTCGCTATGCTCCTTTACCTCAAAGGAGCTTTGGTATGCCCGTGTGACTGGGGTATAAGCTGAAGAGCCGCCGTGGCCGCTCGAAATGTGACTAAAATGGCTTGGTTGAGCCACCAGAGTGAGACCGCCACCTTTACACTACCGGTCCCGTACCATAAGTAGAAATATCCAAAGCTGTGATAATCTACCAACATTACAGATGCCATACCGCAGCAAAATGTCATTGAAGCCGTAGTGCTCTACCAACGCTGACAATACTGTAGCACAGGGAAATGGCTTTAAATCTGTTATGTACTGGTATTGCAGTTACACCTTGCATATGACGCTTGTGGTAACAGGTAAATTGTGACGACAACCATCACATGTAGGATGTAACCGCGATATCAGTACATAACATATTTAAAACCTTTTGCAGTCACACGCAGCATGTAACATGACAGCCTGCAATGCATTTGTAAGGTTGCGGTCCGTATAGCAGCTTTTATGAATAATTAAGGTATCATGAAGTAGTGCAACGCATAACAATAGGAGCAAAGGCATCACCTATGCCAGCAACTAGGTAAAATACAGGTGGTCTTGTGCTATGTCTGTGTGTCATCCAGCATTCTTTTGTATCTGTAGGCCTACCTTGCACTTGCACAAGCTCATAGCTCTGCAGAGTTGTAGCCATAAGTTGGGCAGTCCAAGCAGAGTGAAATATAAAACAAAGACAGAAAGGTCAGCTGAGCATTATGCTGTATTTGAAGACTATGAAGAAACTGTACATTTGTCAGAAGAACAAACCATTAGCAGAGTTCCCTCGTTTCTTGGTGCAGCCCTCGGTCATCGACGAGCTGAAAATGGAAAGCAGGCAAATGGAGATCATGCCAACAAAAAATAACCCCTTCGGTCACGAATTTTAAATGTTGGTAAAAAAACTTGTCCAATTATGTATTTTTTAAGGTGCTGCAAACTAGCTATAAATCAATAAAGTTAACAGGATGGTCTTTTGTGCACTTTCTAGCAAGTCATAATTATCTAATATTTATTGTCTTACTGGAAACAACGATGCTAAGTTACCTTAGCGAGGGAAAAAAATCTGCTGCTTGCAGAGGATGCACTTCCATAGTATGAACATATGTAGCAATACAGTGGATTTTAATGTGACTGGGACCACACTATTTGTGCAAAATAAAGAATTGGTCAGGAAATCAAGGTTGCATGCTTTTCTGCTGCTGCTACACGGAAGAGGCAAAACACAAGCGGCATGCGGAATTGTGTACACCTTGCCACAACCCAGTCTTGTGTTTTTCTTGTGTGGAGCCTTCAACGTTGAAGGCTCCACACAATAAAAGACCTCATTGCCAATTACGGATTTAACTTTCAAGATATACTGCCTAGCACTATACACTTCATTCAGCGCATATCTATTAGTTTTCTGTGGTCAGTCTGTAAGAATGGGAGGGCACGAGTCGAGGCAGTACCACATGGTTTCTTACCTTGGGATGCCACCTTGGCCATTATTAGCTCAAAGGAATAGCACAAAAACATCGAAAACTGCTCAATTTAGCACACTTTGAAGGTAGTATACGATCTGTGCATTTTAGCACTACTGCTATAAAATGAAGAGGTCAGAGAAGCTAAATTTTATGTCAACATACATAGCTATATTGCTCCATAACTCACGAACTGCCTATAGTTTGAATATTTGAGTATTTGTACTCCTTTGACATCACTGTGAAAGTATTTGTATGCAGACTAGTGCTCCCTTTGATGCTGAAAATTTGTTGGCTGCAGTGGCCTTGAAAGTGACTGAACACCAGTGGTATAGACCCTTCATGTTTACAAACACGTCCCTCGCATCTCCCAGGCGACTTCCAACGGGAAGCATAAGCTTGCATCCTTTTGTACTGCCGTTGGAGGTGAGGAAAACAACAAAAGAACGGAGTATTGCAGCGCCTGGAGATGCCAGCGACCAGAAGCACCCTAAGGGTGGGGACCGGTTTGTGGCCCGTTGGCAACCTACCGATCAAAGGGTCTACGTGGTAGTATCTGAAAAATAGCTGTAGTCCCTGTTAGTCTGAGAAGAGGATCCTAAAAGCAAAGAGGTATGCTGAGACTGCAGATATGGTCAGCTTATGGCAGCTCCCTACTATGCTTTGCTTCTTCGATATCTATTTGTTACCCATGCAGGCCAATGGTTGTACTCCTGGTGAATAACGTGCCCTGCCCACCTCCATTTCTTTTTCCTCATTGCTAAAAGAAGAGAGTTGAACCCCTTTATACTATACATGCACCAGGTACCAGTTTTTGTGCCTTATATTCTGATATGGGCACACTTTGACAAAACTGAACCCCCCAAAAAAAGAAGGCACAGGGTTCATTATGGAGTAGGATCTTTTATAAGTCATTTGAGAATCGTTTCATTGCTTTTTCTGTATTTGCTATATTAACATTGTATACAAAGACCCTTATGTTACTAAGGGCAAGTTTTAGTCCCCTAGGGTAAGTTCACTATTCATGAGGGACACAACTCAAACCACGGAGAAAGAAGTATTGAGGAAACGAAGCTGCTATGCCACAGCAGCGTACAGCGACAGCCCGTTAATGTAATGCTTGGGTGAGAAGGAAGTTGAGTTCTCTCCGCATCACGACAGATGACTCTTCCAGCTTGTTGCCATCGTTTGCATGTTATCCTATGGGCATGACACATAATCGGCTTACCGTCTAATATATCGCAAATTTTCTCAGTTTTCAGTCTTTAGCGTCAATAGGGGCGTCACAGATTTTAGCTGCAGTTAGTAATAAATGCTAACTTAATTGCGTGCCGTACAGCGCTTGGAACGAGCTGCTTGCCGTCATTTCAGAGCTGATGACGCATGCTGCTGAGTCACTCGCTGGTGTGTTGTGAGCACGCATATGTATACGGCCTTGGGAAGAAAGGGCGTGAAAGCTGCCACATATTGTTTGTCATGTGCTGACTTTAGAACTCTCACAGGCTTACGCAGCGTGCTGTGGGGGCGGCTCCTCAAACTGTGTGCGCGCTTTTCATGTTGCAACAAAGGCATGCGCTGTCCAGCCTTCCCATCAGTGCCGTTTTAGGAGCAAAAATGTTTTGTCCCAAACCTTAACACTGGCTGATCCTGCAAGGTGAAGCTGATTACTTTCAAAATTCCCAGAGGCTCAGTAAAATTGGAGGAGTACACTCATGCAATACCAAGGAAAGACCAAGGGCTCACCTCCTGTGACTATGTTTGTGAGAAGCATTTCTCGGACAGTCACATAACGCGGCGGCGTCAAAGCGAACTGGGTGGTGAAGTTTTCGCAAACTGAAATGCCAGTCTTGTAAGTAGACGCTGTGCCGTCATATTTTCCACTGTCTCAGCAAGAGATTTATATCCCCCCAACCACCCCTAACACCTCCCCCCCCCACGTTGTACCCTCACCACCCCCTAAAAGTTCTTCATATTACCAATGACTTGGTATCCCCCCCAAATCGAAATTCTCCATGAACCCCAGGCACAGCTACCTGCTTTATGTTCACACAAAAAAAAGAATAAAAGAAAGGACACGGCACACTAGACCTGTCGTGAAGTGCAGAGAACCTGCAGACTTGGGTCGTTAAGACACAAATATGCTCGCTGCACGCCACGATGACGAAAATGAGATTGTCATGAGTAAAAGGGGCCGACACACGGCAAAAAGGAGATCATGAAAGTGGGGCGGAAAAGCACGCGCCGCAAACACGTCGAGGCACATTATTGGTGGACAGCGGGCTCGTGGCACACGACCCGAGCAGTGATCGGTGTTAGAAAAAGGATGAGCTGGCATTCTCTGTGTGACACCGGTCGACGAAGGTTGTCCTGCCAGCTACAGACTGGTGGCGAGGAGACGAAGGTGCTGGGCTGGCCGTCAATCTGACTCATGATCAAGCGTGGACTTCAGAGTGGCAGCGGCCGAACTGCAGCAGTTCCCGGTGCACCCGCAGCGCTCCACCTTCGCCAGCAGAACAGGATGACCAGCACAGTATTCGCAGCAGTGGGCCAAGTCACTTTGGAGACCGGGCATCACTTACAAGGAGAGGCCAAGGCTTTGGCTAGGCCTAGCAGGGAGCCGGTGATCGCCACGTCACCCGGGAAGCAAGGCGGCGGAGATTGACAGACTGCGTGAGCGGCCGTGACCACAAGCCCCGTTTGTCGACGGTGGCTACGTGGACGCAACACTGCCAAGAGGACACCGTTTCTGAATCTGCACTGCACCCAACATAAGAGAGTCCCATTTGTGTTTGAGCAGCTACCGCTCACGGGAACGCGAGGCCCATTGTTGACGGACTCCCGTTGGAACTGCACCCAATGCGGATAAACATTAGAGGTCTCCCAAATTAGGTTGTAGTGATAGTTTACCTTTTTTTTCTTTTTGTGTGTGAGTTGTCTGTTTGCCAGTGTGGTATATGTCTTGGTGTTCTTGTGCTTAAAGATAACGTTTTGTTTTTTCAACGCCGCCAGCTCAATCCATCGGAGCATGCGCTCCTGGGATCTCACCCTCTCACACTCGTGACAATAATTGGCGAGCCTTTGCCAGGATCTACCATCTTCCGGCCCAGTCACGAAAGATTGTTGGGGGTTGCAAAGATGGATTGGGAGTGTTTGGCAGTGTTGGCAAAGGACACAGATATGTCCAAGGAGGAGACGTTACGGTTTTTCGAGAACGCTCAACGGGAGCGTGGGCGAGTTTGGGCGCAAAAAGGAAATTTTAAAGTTAAAGCTGAGGTTAGCACAAGCAAATGCGATGGTGCGGGATAGTGAAAACACTAAGCCGACGGCGTCGCCCAGCTCGCCTTCTGCCAGGCCTAGACAAATTTGCCCCAGGAACCTGATGGCTCCCTTTGATGAAAGAAGGGATGACTTGAATGCGTACCTGCATCGATTTGAAAGAATAGCAGTGGGGCAGGGCTGGGAGAAAAGTGAGTGGGCGAGTGCCCTAAGCCTCTGTCTGGTAGGAGAGGCACTGAGTGTGTTTGGCAGAATGCCTGCAGATGATTCAATGGACTATGACAAGGTTAAAAATACTTTATTGAAACGATTCCAGCTAACAGCCGAAGGGTTTAGAGAGAAGTTCCACACAAGTAAGCCAGGGGATTCTGAAACTGGTCAGCACTTTGCGGCCAGGTTGATAAATTATTTTGATCAATGGGTAGATTTATCTGAAACTGAGAAGACGTACAAAGGGGTGAGAGATAGAATAGTGGGAGAGCGATTCCTGAGTCCGTGTTGTAACAAGCTAGCCATATTTTTGAAAAAGCGAAAGCTGAGCTCAGTGGAGCAAATGGCCCAGCAGGCAGACCAGTTTATGGAAGCCCAGGGACTAAAGAATCTGGCAAAAGGGGATAAGGATGCCCCCATGGCAGCAGAGGGAGAAGCAAGAAGCTGGGTCCCAGGTTGTAATTCTAAGGTCCAACAGAGATGCTTCTTATGCAATCGACCTGGACATTTAGCCATGAACTGTATGTCGAGAAGCAGTTTGCAAGAACGCTAAGTGACCTGCCAGTTGTGCCAAAGGAAGGGACATAAGACAGATGAGTGTAGGACCAAAGCGGTGGAAAAAACTGCATGTGTAATAAGATCAAGAGAAGGAAGAAAAGAACATGATGTGCCCGTAGTGGAAGGAGAAGTACAGGGACATAGGGCCACGGTATTGAGAGATACCGGAGCTAACACTGTGAGAGTAAGAAGCTTAGTGTTGCCAGAGAGGATGACCTGTCAGACAAAACCGGTCACATTTGCGGATAGGTCTGTTAGATACCTTCCAGAGGCCCGCATTCAAGTACCAACACTGTTTTACACACGGCTTGCGAGAGCAAAATGTGTGGAGGACCCCTGTATGACTTGATCGTGGGGAACGTACCGGGAGTTAGGAAAGCGGATGATCCGGCTCCAACATGGAGAGGGACCGAGAAGGGTTCAGATCCGTCAAAAAACCCAGACAAGGGGCTAGAGCCTAAGAAAGACATAGCGGCAGTGGTACAGACTAGAGCCACAAGTAAAGGGCCAAAGCCTTTGAAAGTACTACAGGTGACAGCTGGCGATATTCTAAATATACAGTAAAACCTCGTTAACCCGGATCTCACGGGACCGGCGAAAATGTCCGAGTTAACCGAATTCCGGATTATCGAATGGACCATGAAAACAAAAGGAAAATGTACTCGGCACAGACAAACCTTTATTTCTTGAAAAACTGCGTTATTTTTGTCTGCTTCGTCGTCGGAATTTGTGAAAGAACGATCTTCCTCAACCCCATCAGGTGGTAGTGCGCACGCTCGCTGTCATGAGAACCGACACAGAACTCCTCGAGGACCGCGAGGGCTTCGGCGGCCTCCTGCACGGTGCGATGTCGCGTCGGCTCATCTGGACTGTCATCATTGCTGGCTGCTGTGGCCGCTTCACTCCGGTGGCGGTCGCCATCACCATGAAGTGCGACAGCGGCGGCAACGGCACAAGCACAGACGGAGAACGCAATGTGTACGAGCTCGCGTGTTCTGTGGCTCGCACGCTACGTACACAAAGAAACCAGCTGCGTAGGCGTAGCAAGCAGCTCAAACAACTGTGGTGGCAGTGGCGGTGGCACCCCCTAATGTCAGCGCAAGCCGTCCCGTCGTCCGTGTGCGTTCCGCTTTTAATAGACACTGAATATAATTTGACGTCGCTTGTTACAACTAAATCTAGGACAAATTATGGCACGCAATCACTTGACCGTCAAATAGTAGACATATGTAACAGTTTTCCTTCTGTTGTTGAGTTAACACAGATAAGCAGATTTGTATATTATTTTAAAAAGAAAGTAAGATTGCTCTTTGATCCAGGATGAAGCGCTTCTTTTCTCGATGTTTATGTAGGTGCATTTGTATTTTACCACTTCCAATGTCTACTGCTGTTCTCTAATTGTACTTCCCTGCGTTTGAAGTGTATAGTTGCGTATATTGTCTGCTGCATATAGATTTTGATTTTGAGTTCTTACAGTGATGTTATTGAATTATGCTGCACTGGATGTTTTCGCTTACCTCACTGCTGTCCTTGTTTTGTTTACGTGCCGGGATGTAGGCCTAGTCAGGAAACAGTAACGTCTGTTTCCTTTTGCCTGATCTCGGTGGCATGTAACTGTTTTACGCATGCCAGAATAAAGAGTAAAGAGTATTATTGGATGCACCGGCGGCCCAAGCGCTTCCGCCGGGTGGTGACTAGCACCACCTAGCCTACTTCCTCATTTCACTATCATCATGATCATATTCTGCTGCAGTCGTTCGTTCGGTTTCGGTTTCTCCAAAACTCCGGTTCCGCGGGTTCCACCGTCGGTTACGGCAAGCAGTCTTGAGCCGCCGAGATCGCGCGACTAAAAGCATGGAGTCCCTCGATAGCCATCTCCGGAGTTCTCCGAGTTAACCGGTGCGCGGCTAAATCCTTCCGAATTAACGAGCATTTTACGCCATTGAAGTATATACAGTTTTGCCGGGACCGCGCCGCGAGTCCGAGTTAACCGAATTTCCGAGTTAACGAGATCCGGATAAACGAGGTTTTACTGTAACAGCGGCTGAATTCAAGGAGTTGCAAGATAAGGATCCACCTATTAAGGCATGTGAAGCAAAGGTAGGCAAGGTAATTAGAAGGAGGAAGAGTCGGACAGTAGCAGAGTTTGTTAAACGAAATGGATTGGTGTATAGAAAGTGTATTTTCAGTTCCGGCAGGGAAGTGCACCAGCTAATGGTTCCAGAGGCGTTAAAAAGTACAGTGTTGAAATTGGGGCATGATAGTATAATGGCTGGCCACCAAGGAATTAAAGATACCTTGGAAAGGATTACAGAAGAGTTCTTTTGGGTTGGGGTCAGAGCGACGTCAAAAGATATGTCAAGTCCTGTGATGTGTGTCAAAAAACGGTACCGAAGGGAAGAGTCGGTAAGGCACCACTAAGTAGGACGCCCATTGTAGAATGACCTTTTGATAGGGTAGCAATTGATATAGTGGGACCTCTCAACCCAATTTCAGGAAGAGGAAATAAGTATGTGCTCACGCTGGTAGATGTGGCCACGAGGTATCCAGATGCAGTCACCTTGAAGAGCATTGTCACCATACAGCTTGCAGAAGCCCTACTAGAAATGTTTGCCTGATACGGAGTACCTAAAGAGGTACTGAGCGACAGAGGGTCAAACTTCACGTCAGAAATTATGAAAGAAGTAAACAGACTAATGTCCACTGATCAGAAGTTGACCACGCCTTACCATCCAATGGCTAATGAGTCGGTAGAACGATTTAATGGGACACTAAAAACTATGATAAAAAGGATGGTCAGGAAAGGCCTGGAGACTGGTATAGATTCCTGCCTGCATTCTTGTTCGCATACTGTGAAGTGCCTCAGGCTAGCCTAGGGTTCTCCCCATTTGAAATGTTGTACGGAAGAACGGACAGGGGACCCGTAACCATTCTCAAGGAGCTGTGGTCTAGCGAGGAACTAGAGACAGAGGAGAGGACCACGTATACGTATGTGCTAGAGCTCTGGAAGAGATTAGAAGAAACATGCAAACTAGGGCATCAAGCTCTAGAACAAGCTAAGCAAAAGCAGAAGGGATACTATGACCGGAAAACCGTGACTAGGAGACTGCCCAGGCGATAAGGTGTTGGTATTATTACCAACCAAAAATAATAAAGTGTTAATGCAGTGGAAAGGACCATTTACGGTAGCTCAAAAGAAAAATGAGGTGGATTACGAAATTTTGCTTAAGGATCAGAAAAAGGTGTGCCACATTAATATGTTAAAAAGATATGAAGAGGGAAAGGAAAAAGAAAAGGGGGAAAGGCACGAGACAGCTATGAGTTGCATGGTGATAGCGGAAGAGGAAGGTGAAGTATAAACCTATATCAAGAAGACCATGGGAGTGGAAAGTGTCAGGGTAAATCCTGCCTTAGATGCAAGGCAAACAAACCAGCTGGAAAGTTTATTAGGCAGATATGATGATGTGTTCTCTGACATCCCAGGACTAGAGATGGGCAAAGCGGCTCACTTGAGTGAACGGCTCAGAATGGCTCAGCTCACTGCAATGATCCGGTTCATTTCAACGGCTCACCGGGTCCGAGGAAAAACGCTCTGGCGCGAGGGAAGAACGGGATGGGCCGGAGCGGTGGGCGGCCGTTCGGCTGCCTTGCATTAGCGTCCGTGGTTTGCCCATGTCACTGGGGGCCCTGTTAACATCCCTGCTTAAGGCAAGCGAAGCACACATAATTTCCGCGTATATGACTTCCGCACAATTCCACTCCGCGAGGGACCTTATATTGCAGTGATCGTTCTACACGTAATTATTAAGTATAATATGTGCTAACCATTAAAAAAACTAACTGCAGGATATGTGAGAGCTTTTCTCTATTTTTGTTTCCGGTTCATGCAGTTTTGTTAGGAGAGACACATTTTCATTTGCTGAGGGGTGAGGTGGGTGGCAGAAATTATGAGGCGCTTAGCAGATACTAACATGCATAATAATCTTATCTCACAACAATACCACAAAACTTGATTCGACCAACATGTCTTCCGAAAATCATATAACCAAGAAAGTTGAAACGCTGCGCGCGTGTGTATGAGTGTCTGTTTTCTGTCTGTGACTCCGTATCCAGTTCGTGCTTTCTTATCCTTCCTAGAAAGTATGCCTGCCTCCGCTTCATGGAATGGCACACAATCAGCCTTATCAGCGCGGTACCGGCTTGTCTACAATTCACCACGTATCCGGTCGCCGTGCATTTTCCATCGGCACATTTCGCTAGAAAGAACGTGACATGCTTTTGCTGAGAACTCGGTTTGTGCACTGGACTGGAACGCGCCGCCCATTATTAGATATTGCTACCCTTGACTCTTGACCATCGTGAATGCGAAGAAGGCAAACAAAAGCCCCTGTTCCTGCGCGTCAAGTGTTGGCTAAGTCCGTAGTAGCCAGGTGAAAGCGTGGCATCGTCTGCTAATCCTCCTCGTGGAGGATTAGCAGATTGTCACTAAATTTATTTGCTGTGCGGCGCCACCGTGTACGGACATTGTGAATATATGCAACATCATGTCGAAAAATAAGAAAATTTGTAACCTGCCCCTGTTGTCGTCCTTTATTCATCTTGGTTCTGTCAGAATTTTGCGCTGCTTTTTCACTTTTGTAACAGCAAACTCTGAACAGCAACAGCAGAACTCTAACAGCAAACTCTGAAACACGTTCACCTTTCGACAAATCACATTACTGCTACAAAAAGAGATTCCTGAAGTAAAAAAAACCAAACTATACGGCACCGTTCCAAATTGGCCCGGGTTTTCTTCTTCAACGAAAAAAAAGAAGCACCTCCTTTCTGTTCTGCTGCACGGCAGTGCAAAGAAAGGGTCGTTGCTCGGAAAGTGCGCTTTTGTGGCGCCGCGCATATTTACAACAGTTCCATAAGTAATTACAGCCGCACCAAGGGAGCGTTAAACAGATACAATGAAGAATCCCCAACACTGTGTGCGAGACAACCCCCTTCACGTTTGAAAAGTACATGAGAGATCTGCTTTGAAATACCGGAAAGCAGCACTTGCCGTGTTTCACTGTCCCGTGTCGGGATCTGTCTTAAATCAAGCACTTAATTTTAACGTGTGTCACTGTGAATGGACGCATTTCTGGAAGAGTTCATTTACCTAAAGTAGCTTAGAGTGCCCGTCAGTCTGGGTGCCATCATGATGTGCCGTAAATTTGAACAGATGTTTAGCTTCCGTCACCCATTGACAGAAACAAAGACATCGAACAATATGTGTGCAGCCCATATAAACAGATCAAAACGAAGTGCGATCATGCCATGATTTTTTTTTCCAACATGCGCCACGACGAAATAATATGAAGCCTTGACACAACACGGCATGTTATTCGTTTTATTGATGTGCTAAAATACATGCTCAGGAAGTTCAGAGGACTGGATGATATGGGTGACATATTTATAACTATACTAATGAGCACTAATGAGGATGTAAGCTACGTTGACCTGTTGTCTTTAATGACACCAAATACCCTTCGGAGTGTTGCACGAGCTCACAATGAACTGCCTCACGCAGCGCACACAGCGAGTGAGAAGCGAGTAGCGCGAGTCAGCCCGCGACGGCCAACACTCGTTGCCGCCGTCGAAATGAAAAGCGATCCAGGTACTTCAGTTCAGCATGGCTCACCGCAGCTCATTGAGCGAGAGAGCACCGCCTTCCGCTCTCGGTTCTCCGAGCGAGAGAAAGCACGGCTCACCTCGGTTCACTGAGCGAGAGTCCCAAAGAACCGCCGCTCATTTTTACTGAGCCGGCTCAGCTCGGCTCTCTGAGCGAGAGAGAACGCACGGTTCACTGAGCGAGAGCGAACCGTCTCGCACCCTCGGTTCACTGAGTGAGAGAGAACTGCCGTCCGCTCTCCCAAAGAACCGCCGCTCAGTTTTACTGAGCCGGCTCACCTCGGCTCTCTGAGCGAGAGAGAACGAACGGTTCACTGAGCGAGAGAGAACCGCCGTCCGCTCTCCCAAAGAACCGCCGCTTATTTTTCCTGAGCCGGCTCACCTCGGCTCTCTGAGCGAGAGAACCGCCGTCCGCTCTCCCAAAGAACCGCCGCTCAGTTTTACTGAGCCGCGGATCACTCGCTCTTTGTAAAGAGCCGCTCAAAAGATCCGGATCACTCCTGAGCGACCCATCTCTACCCAGGACGTACTGAATTGGTACACTGCGAGTTACAATGCTCGACGGAAAAACCATTGTATGTCAAACAGTATCCATTGACCTTTGCAATGCAAGATGCCATAAAAAGAGAAGTAGATGGGATGTTCAGGCAGGGGATAATCGAAAGGACTGATTTGGCCTATAATGCACCGTTGATGGTCGTTAAAAAGTCTGACGGTACGAATAGGGTATGTGTCGATTTCAGGAGGCTGAACAATGTGCTAAAAACAGATGCAGAACTCATCCCAGGAATCGATGTTACAGTGGCTAAGGTGGCAGGTAGGAGATATTTCTCTAAGCTGGAACTTTCCAAAGGATACTGGCAGATACCAATGGAGGAAAACTCTAAGGAGTGAACTGCTTTTGCATGCTCCAGGGGATTATTCCAGTTCAAGTAGATGTCTTTTGGATTAAAGACAGTGGCTGCTGTGTTCACAAGGTTAATGAGGAAGGTCCTACAGGATGTGCCGCACGTAGAGCATTACACTGATGACATCCTAGTTGCGACAGATACGTGGGAGCAGCATCTACAAGCCCTCGAAAAGCTATTGGAGAAAATAAAAGAGGCCAGGCTGACAGTTAAGCCAGACAAGTGCAAACTAGGGTTCGAGACTATAGTCTTCCTGGGGCACAAATTAGGATTGGATCAGGTGGAACCGAAGGGGGAGATTTTAGAAAAAATACAAGCTGCTCATCATCATCATCAGCCTGTCTACGCCCACTGCAGGGCAAAGGCCTCTCCCATGGATCTCCAATGATCCCTGTCCTGTGCTAACTGGGCCCACTTTATCCCCGCAAACTTACTGATCTCATCTGCCCACTTAACTTTCTGCCGCCCCCTGCTACGCTTGCCTTCTCTAGGAATCCACTCCTTTACCCTTAATGACCAACGGTTGTCTTGTCTTCGCACTACATGGCCCGCCAAGGCCCATTTCTTCTTCTTAATTTCTATTAGTATGTCCCTAACACGCGTTTGTTCCCTAACCCATACCGCTCTCTTCTTGTCCCTTAAGGTTACACCTACATTTTCCTCCATAGCTCGCTGCTTCGTCCTCAATTTAAGCTGAACCCTCTTAGTTAACCTCCAAGTTCGTGCGCTGTAGGTGAGTACCGGTAAGATGCAGCTGTTATACACTTTCCTCTTCAGAGACAATGGTAAGCTACCATTCATTATCTGAGAATGCTTGCCGAATGCACTCCACCCCATTCTAATCCTCCTAATAACCTCAGCCTCATGATTCAGATCAGGGCTCACTACCTGGCCTAAGTAGACATATTCACTTACTACTTCCAGTGCCTTGCCAGCTATCTGAAATCGCTGTACTCGCCCAAGGCTATTGAACATTACTTTAGTTTTCTGCATATTGATTTTCAGGCCCGCTGTTACACTTTGCCTGTTAAGGTCAGTAATCATGCTCTGTAATTCATCTCCCGAGTTACTTAGCAAGGCAATGTCATCAGCAAATCGGAGGTTACTGAGGTATTCCCCATTAACCCTTACACCCACTTGTTCCCAATACAGCGTTCTAAATACTTCTTGTAAACATACCGTGAATAACATTGGAGAGATTGTTGTCACCTTGTCTTGCGCCCTTCCTTATAGGTATCTTGCTGCTCTCCTTATAGAGGACTATGGTGGCTGTGGAGCCGTTGTAGATGTCTTCCAGTAGTCTTATGTAGTGCTCGTCTACGCCCCGATTCCGCAATGCCTGCATGACTGCTGAGGTATCGACCAAGTCGAATGCCTTCTCGTAATCTATGAAGGCTATATGTAGAGGTTGATTATACTCCGCGCATTTCTCTATCACCTGATTGATAGTGTGAATATGGTCTATTGTTTAGAAGCCTTTACGAAACCCTGCTTGTTCCTTAGGTTGACTGAAATCTAAGGTGGCACAAATTCTGTTAGTGATTACCTTGGTGAATACCTTGTAAACGACTTACAAGAAGCTAATCGGCCTGTAATTTTTCAAGTCCTTAGTGTCGCCTTTCTTATGGATTAGGATGATGTTAGCATTCTTCCAAGATTCCGGTATGCTCGCAGTCGCAGCGGTGGTGTAGAGGTAGAGCATCCGCCTCTCGTGCAAAAGGACTGTGGTTCGAATCCCGGTTCCGGGCAATTCTCCACCGGATTAAAGAAAAAAAAATCCGTGTGTTGATCGAATTGCATAAGGAGGCTTGGGGTGCGGCCGGATCCCGGCGACCATAGCCGGTAAGGCACTCCCTCACCAGAGCAGGATTGGCCACCCTGGTGCAGTAACGGCCACAACCTCCCATGAATACGCCAATTAACAAGCTGCTAGTAAGCCCAAAACCAAGAAACAAGTACAATCATTCTGAGGGCTGACAGGGTTTTATCGGGAGTTTATCCCACAGTATGCCAAAATAGCAGGGCCGCTGACAGATTTAACAAGGGGGCAAGCCATCAGTTGAAGTAGGAGGCAGTCCACGACAGAGTCTTTGAAGAACTAAAGAGCAAGCTTTCACATCCTCCCATACTTATAGCCCCAGATGTGTCGAAAGAATTTGTACTGAGAACAGATGCCTCTGATAAGGCTTTGGGGGCAGTACGCCTGCAGGACAAGGGCGGAAAGTTACACCCCGTTTTCTTTGCTAGCCGTAAATTGAATGGGGCTGAGCAGAACTATTCCATGGTGGAGAAGGAATGTCTTGCTCTGGTGCGGGCCGTGAGAAAGTTCCACATATACCTGTTTCGAAGGCCATTCAGAGTACAGACTGACCATCAACTGTTGGAGTTTTTGAGCAAGGCCAAATTAACAAATGGCAGGGTGATGAGATGGAGCCTGGCCTTGCAGGAATACTGTTTCCACTTAGAATACATAAAGGGAAGTCAGAATGTGGGAGCGGACTTCAAGAGCAGGGCCATATAAAATACGCAGGAGTTCGGGTATGTAGACATGCAGAGCAAAGAGTCCATCAAAACCTCTTGTTGGGCGAGTTGGTACATTCTTGAAACCTAAAGGCACCGGCGCAACCAGACGACACAGAAGGAGAGACAAGGACACATGAGCGCGGACTATCAACTGGGTTTATTTGGAAAAAAATGACGTGGTTTTATAAGTGCCTCAAAGAAGCATGGGAAATGGAGGGGAGAAAAAAAAAAAGAATAAAAGGGGGGGGGATGGTGACATGTCAACAACGCAGGCGCAAAAAACCAGGAAAGTACAAGAAACCAATCCAAAATATTGCTTAGCAATGTAACCCCCCGATAGCCGCATCAAGAAGATTAAATTCCGCGTCAAACAGAGCGATAGACGGGGTGCTTATGCACTTGCTGCCAAGTTTTCTAATATGGTAGGCTTCCAGACTTAGACGTGCAATTTTGTCACTGCTCTTGCCTAGGATCGTCGTCTCCTTTAACCGCGCCACACAACCAGGACACTTGATGACATGCGCAACCAAATGGGCGTACTTGTCATGTAATTTGTTCAGATTTAGAGCGTGTTCCCCCAATCGGTCATTGACGCAGCGGCCAGTTTCGCCGACGTAGAACATCCCACATGACATGGGGATGCAATAGACCACTCCAGTGGAACATTTTACTAACGGCGTTTGATGGTTCTTCCAGCATCCACGTTTATTTGCATTGCAAATACGTGGGCACAACTTTCCCAGCTTGTTTGGGGCAGAGAAACGAATCCCCCCCCTTTTATTCTTTTTTTTTTCTCCCCTCCATTTCCCATGCTTCTTTGAGGCACTTATAAAACCACGTCATTTTTTTCCAAATAAACCCAGTTGATAGTCCGCGCTCGTGTGTCCTTGTCTCTCCTTCTGTGTCGTCTGGTTGCGCCGGTGCCTTTAGGTTTCAAGAATGTACCAACTCGCCCAACAAGAGGTTTTGATGAAGTTTATTTCTTATACAGTGGGCCCTTCTTTCTGTGTTTCACCTTCCTCGTCCGTCATCAACCTTCTTCTGAGTCACATCGTCCACGCAACATGCCAGGCAAGACGTCTTGCTTTTTGCATCAGGAATGGACTCGTTCCAGATGAAGTAAGTGCTCTATTCGGGTCTGTGAAACCATCGTGGGGGCATGTGAAAAGACTGTGCAGGATAATTCGCTCAGAACTCTGGCGACAAGTCCGACTTTTTCATGACTGGCTGCGTCTACTGTGCTTTAGGGATCACCCTGACTGGCTGGCGGTCAAGTAGCTTGCTTCCTTTAAGCGCCTAGCAGGCCAGCTCACGGAGTGCAGGTGGAAGTGCATTTTAAGTGAGTTGCTCCGGTGCGCGGGTAACAGAAAAATGACGCAGATTTCAAGCAATGTGAGCGTGGAGGGCAATGTCCTCATACCAGCGAAGATTATGCGCCTGCTACAGAAAGGCCCTTAATTCGGGGTCGAAGCAAGTCTTTCTGCTCCTAACCTCATCGCAATGAATCGCAAAGTTGCTGACAAGGCCCAAGATGATAATCGGGATCGCTGCCTTCTTGAAGGTGTGGAATGTCTTCAAAAGTTCGCTCCAAAAAGCAAGGACTTCCACTGCAGCAGAATGTTTGACGATGTTGTTTCTTTCTTTAAGAGCAACAACCTTATGCTCACGCAAGCCGATAAAGACGGTGGGTTCGCCGTTTTGCCGAAGGGAACATACAACGAAAAAGCACTTGCGGCCGTCAACAAGAACTTTGCCCCTGTGAAGAAAAGTGAAGTGCGCATAAAGTGTAAAGCCATCAATCTCTGTAAGCGTTTAGATCTTCTTAAGCTTGCAAGGACATTTCTAACAGCAAGAGCAATAGTTTGAGGGTGTTTTTCACAGCCAAGACTCACAAGCCCGAAGTACCTTTTAGGACTATTATTAGTGAAGAGGGATCGTGGCAGAACTGTGTCAGCAAATTTTTGTTAAAAAATCTTAAGTCGCTAGTTATTAAGGACCCCTTTCTTGTTAAGAATTCAGCCGCAGTAGCGCAATTTTTAGAGGGAAATCATGATGTTGGTTTTGGTTTTTCCATAGACGTGCAAGACTTGTTTTATTCTGTCCCGCAAAATCAAATGTTGGTGTCCGTCAAAGAGTGCGTGGAAGCTAGCGGGGAAGTATCCTTCCAGAACACTGTGGGCCTGTCAGTTGACAGCTTCCTCTCTTTGCTGCAGTTTTATTTGAAATCAACTTTTATTGTATTTGACGAGCAGCCCTTCTTGCAGTGTGATGGTATCTGCATAGGATCATGCGTAGCCCCTATCCTTTGCGATATCTTTCTGGCGAAGGTAGATGGCACGCTTGCGCAGGTTTTAAATGGGGGGCCGGTTTTAAAAGTTTTTAGATATGTTGACGATTTTTTAGTGCTTTTAAAAAAGACTCCTGCCTTCACCTACCCCTCTACAGTAGGTGAAGTTTTATCTGTTTTTAGCAAACATGGACTTGGGTTACGTTTTACCCATGAACTTCCGGACGCTTCTCTTTTACAGTTTTTAGACCTAAAAATCAAGTTTTCTGATGCGCACGTCTGCTGGGGTTACTACCCACGAGCCAAGAAGGAGCTGCTACCGTTTGACTCGGCACATTCCAAGACAATTAAGAGAGGAATTGCGTTGATGTGCATGAAATCAGCTCTCCAGAAATCGTGCCCACACCAAGCCACTTCCAGTTTCTATAATCAGGTAAGCCGTCTTTCGGCCGCAGGGTTCCCCCTCTCGGTCTTGACTGCCGTTTCTGAGTCACTCCTTCAAAAATTCAAGCGTGGAACGGGAAGCACTACGGCAGAGGTTCACCAGAAGGCCCCTAGGCCTGAGGTTGTACCTTACATCCATAAGCTTTCCCACAATTTCAAGAAGGTGGCAAACAGGCACGGTGTGCCTATTCGTTTCTCTGCCCCAAACAAGCTGGGAAAGTTGTGCCCACGTATTTGCAATGCAAATAAACGTGGATGCTGGAAGAACCATCAAACGCCGTTAGTAAAATGTTCCACTGGAGTGGTCTATTGCATCCCCATGTCATGTGGGATGTTCTACGTCGGCGAAACTGGCCGCTGCGTCAATGACCGATTGGGGGAACACGCTCTAAATCTGAACAAATTACATGACAAGTACGCCCATTTGGTTGCGCATGTCATCAAGTGTCCTGGTTGTATGGCGCGGTTAAAGGAGACGACGATCCTAGGCAAGAGCAGTGACAAAATTGCACGTCTAAGTCTGGAAGCCTACCATATTAGAAAACTTGGCAGCAAGTGCATAAGCACCCCGTCTATCGCTCTGTTTGACGCGGAATTTAATCTTCTTGATGCGGCTATCGGGGGGTTACATTGCTAAGCAATATTTTGGATTGGTTTCTTGTACTTTCCTGGTTTTTTGCGCCTGCGTTGTTGACATGTCACCATTCCCCCCCCCCTTTTATTCTTTTTTTTTTCTCCCCTCCATTTCCCATGCTTCTTTGAGGCACTTATAAAACCACGTCATTTTTTTCCAAATAAACCCAGTTGATAGTCCGCGCTCGTGTGTCCTTGTCTCTCCTTCTGTGTCGTCTGGTTGCGCCGGTGCCTTTAGGTTTCAAGAGCAAAGAGTGCCGAGTGCTATTGTGGTGAAGTGTACATTATATTTAGATGTGTGTTATTAGTGATATAATGTATTCATATACTGTATCGATATAGCGACATATTGAAGTAGTGTATGTATTGGAGTGCACTGTTTAGTGGACATGAATGTGAACTTTGTGAACATTCACTCAGGTGGTGAACATTGAGGGGGCTATGTGATGGTGTTGGGGGTGGTGATGACCAGAGAACAAAACATGCATGAAAGTGTGTCGGTGTGATGTGATGTGCGGTGTGTCCGTGAAGGTCGATGAGCGAGACGTAGTGAGCTCCACACAAGCAGCAACATTCGCAGGGTCCTCAAGAAGTCAGAAAAGGAGAGTAAGCAGTTTTTTTGAGAAAAAACTCTTGAAAGGGAGGCCATTGTCATGAGCAAAAGGAGCTGACGCACAGGCCACACGGCAAAAAGGAGAGATCAGCAAAGTGGCACGGAAAAGCACACGCTGCAGACATGTCGAGGCACATTATTGGTGGTCGGAGGGCTCATGGCACGCGACCCGAGCAGCGATCGGTGTTAGAAAAAGGATGAGCTGGCATTCTCCGCGTGGCACCGGTTGACGAAGGTTATCCTGCCAGCTACAGACTGGTGACGAGGAGACGAGGGTGCCGGGGTGGCCGTCGATCTGGCTTACGATCGAGCGTGGACTTCGGAGTGGCAGCGGCCAAACTGCAACAATTCCCGGTGTACCTGCAGCACTCCACCTTCGCCAGCAGAACGGGATGACCAGCAGAGCAATCGCAGCAGAGGGCCAGGTCACTTTGGCGACCAGGCATCACTTACAAAGAGAGGCCGAGGCTGTGGCTAGGACTAGCAGGGAGCCGGTGATCGCCACGTCACTCGGGAAGCAAGGCGGTGACCACAAGCCCTGTTTGTCGACGGCTACGTGGACGCAACACTGCCAAGAGGACACCATTTCTGAATCTGCACGGCACCAAATGTAAGAGCGTCCCATTTGTGTTTGAGCAGCTACCGCTAATGGGAACGCAAGGCCCATTGTTGATGGACTCCCCTGTTGGAACTGCACCCAACCGTAGATAAACTTCAGAGGTCTCCCAAATTAGGTTGTAGTGATAGTTTACCTTTATTATTTTTTTTGTGAGTGAGCTGTCTGCCAGTGTGGTATATGTCTTGGCGTTCTTGTGCTTAAAGATAACGTTTTGTTTTTCAATGCCACTAGCTGAATCCATTGGAGCAAGCACTCCCGAGATCTCACCCTCTCACACTCATAACAGAGATGGTGTCCTCTCACATCCCTTTGCCATGAGTTCAATGCCTTGAACAATAAGGAAGCAAACAACTGCGTATGTGTAGTTGAAAAAAAGAAGCGACGATGTACTGGTAGTTATGGTGCCGACCTAACCAGCTGAGCTCACGTTACAAAAGAATAAAGGCCCGGCCACACTAGCAGAAAAACGCGTGCGGCGTGCTGGTGCGGCGAAATGTTAGCCTCCAAGGCTACCACACGGCAGGATTCTCGTGCCGAGAGAACAATCGCTCTGTGCATGTATCGTCCCTAGGATACTTGCCGCCGTGGAGGGGACCAATCAGAGCGCCACCATCCGTGACATACGTGCTCCATGGCGGAGTCATGTGGACCCACCAGGAGGCTTGTTTCGTACCTGCGTGGTGGCTTGCTTGCCTCTCATGCTCGTTCGCCCGAAGGAGGCGGGATTTCGCGGGGCCGGCGCCACAGCTCGCGGCGAGCAGTGTGGCAGTATGGTGGCTAGAAGGGGCAGTGTGATGGGCGGAGGCTAGGAAGTGCACGAACTTGCGATCAAATATGGCGACTGGCTTAGATGGCACTGCGTACGTCGCAGGCATGTTCAGAGGTGTTAGACAGTGTGGCTACAGCATGACTGCTGGCTACATTTTTGCTTTTTTATTTCGTTAAGAGGCACGTGTTTCCCATTCCCATATATCCAGCAACTTGTACCTTTTGATTTGTTTGTGCATAAGGTTAGAATTAGTGACCACAGATTAATAAGGGCGAAGATATCCCTCAATCTAAAGCGAACAAGGACAAAGTTAATCACACGGAAACAGGCCAACCCCGATAGCGTCAGGGCGAAAAGAGAAGAATTTAGAATTGCACTTAAGAACAAGTATGAGGCTCTAGGACAGGAAGATAATGAGGATATAGAGAAGATGAACGAAGACATTACTAATCTGATCACCGAAACAGCAATCGAAGTAGGGGGCAAAGCACCAAGACATGTTGTGAGTAAACTCTCGGAGTCTACTAAAAATCTAGTCAAGCAACACCAACAGATGAGAATAACTAACTCAAGAGACAAGATAGAATACGCCGAGCTATCTAAGCTCATCAGTAAAAGTAGAGTCAGGGACGTACGTAACCATAACGTGAAAGAAATAGAAGCAGCCGTCAGAAAAGGAGCCAGCATCAAAACAACCAAAAGGAAGCTTTGTGCGGGAAAGAACATAATGCATGCATTGAAAGATAAGCAGGGCAACATCGTTACTAACTTCAGTGGCATAACCAAAGTGGCCGAGGATTTCTATTCCGAACTATACAGCTCAAATAGGAGTCTCCCCACCACGAGTGTATTAAATGCCGAGCAGGACTACGAAATCCCCTGCGTCACTGCGGACGAAGTTAGGAAAGCAATACAGGGCATGTCCCGCGGAAAAGCGGCTGGAGATGACGGCATAACCGCCGACTTGATCAAAGATGGCGGAGACTTCCTAACTTTCCTGGAAAGCTCGCGACACTATACACTCAATGCCTCAAAACTTCAAATGTACCCGAAAGCTGGAAAAACGCAAATATTCTATTATTACATAAGAAGGGAGATGTTAAAGACTTGAGGAAATACAGGCCGATCAGTCTACTCTCAGCACTTTACAAAATATTCACAAAGGTTATCTCAAACAGAATAAGGGCCACACTTGAATTTAATCAACCCAGAGAGCAAGCAGGGTTCAGAAAAGGATACTCTACCATGGACCACCTGCATGCGGTCAATCAAGTAATCGAGAAATCCGCTGAATACAACAAACCCCTCTATATGGCTTTCATAGATTACGAAAAGGCTTTCGACTCGGTAGAGATACCGGCAGTTCTGGAGGCACTACGTCGTCAAGGAATATGTGATAGCTATATAAACACAACAGCCAACATCTATAAAGATTCTACAGCCACCCTGCTCCTCCATAAGAAAAGCAGAAAAATCCCAATACAGAAAGGTGTCAGACAGGGAGATACAATTTCTCCCATGCTATTTACTGCATGTTTGGAAGAAATCTTCAAAAGGTTAGACTGGGAAGAGACAGGGCTCAGGATTAACGGCGAATATCTGAGTAACCTGCGATTTGCAGATGACATAGTACTCTTTAGCAATGATGGCGACGAATTGCAAAAGATGATTGAAGACTTAAGCCGAGAAAGCGCTAAGGTAGGATTAAGGATGAACATGCAGAAAACAAAGATAATGGTAAGTGGCACGGCGAAAAAACGTCTATTCAAGGTCGAAACCCATACGTTAGAAGCCGTAGAAGAATATCTGTACCTAGGACAGCTACTTACTGGAGAACCCACCCATATAAAAGAAATCCACCGTAGAATAAACATGGGATAGCGCGCATATGGCAGACATTCACAACTCATGAACGGAAACCTACCACTATCACTCAAAAGGAAACTATATAACTACTGCATCCTGCCAGTACTGACTTACGGATCAGAAACCTGGAGAATTACAAAGAAGCTAGAGATGAAATTAAGAACCGCGCAGCGGGAGATGGAACGGAAAATGATAGGCGTTACACTAAGGGATAGGAAGACAGCCGAGTGGGTCAGAGAACAAATGGGGGTCGCCGACATAATGAACGATATTAAAAAGAAAAAATGGACATGGGCAGGCCACGTGATAAGAAGGCTAGATAACCGATGGACAGTTAGAACGATGGAATGGATACCAAGAGAGGGTAAGCGCAGCTGTGGGCGGCAGAGAGTAAGATGGGGGGACGAAATCAAGAAATTCGCAGGCTTCAAATGGAATCAGCTCGCGCAGGACAGGCAAGGATGGCGAGGATTGGGAGAGGCCTTCGTCCTGCAGTGGACATAAAATTGGCTGATGATGATGATGATGATGAACAAGTGTTGCAAGTGGTGTGCTCGAGATATGTCTGATGATAGTGGTTGGCCCATCAGTTTCTAGCATCGTAACCTTTTTAACCTGTTATTTAGTTAGACGAGCGTCAATGATGAGTAAAGAGCCAGTCCCGCAGAAGCATTTTTCTTTTCACCAGCTCTCTGCATCGGCTCACCGCGAGATCCTAAAAACGGATTAAAGTTGAGGCGACCATTTGAATTACATGTCATGGAAATTAGCTTTCAACAGTTTTGCTAGTGTCGACGTAAGTTGACATTGAAAACATAGTCCTAAAAAACACACTACGAAAAAGTGCGCTTTGATAAGTTGTTATTTACAGCAACATGTCATGAACAACAGGCAAAGGTTGGTGAAAGTAGCCACAGCATGGTGCTCTTCTCAGTCAACTGGTGCCTCCGCAACTCTGAGAGCTTCTGTTTTTGTCCTTGCACAAATCCGTCTTCGCTCAAGCAATTTACTGTAGAAGTGCAGATGGGTGAGCAAAAAATACGCACAATTTTTGCCATGAGCTCCTTGCTGTGTTTGTTGCAACCAACTTGACTGAGAATATTAGTCAAGGAAAGCTTGCAGTTTCTTGGTAGTGATAAGAAAAATGCACCTTCCAGTGCAGTTACAAGAGCAGCCAAGTCGTCCCTCGGATAGAGCAAGCCCCTTGATCGAACCTCTTAGTGTTCACTGTCATCTGCATCCTGCTTTTTCAGCCAGTTTTGACGCACGCATTCCCTAAGAACTCTTTTCTAAACTTCCTAACCAAATAGGCAGCAATATAGTAGACTGGACGGCTGTCACTTTGCTCTCCCACACAGCTGTCGTGATCATTTCCGATAGGTGAACGAATGGCAGAGCCAGCACCGTCTATGTCACCAAGTTCCAACGTATCCTCAATAATATCTCGCAGGACAAAAATGCCATTGTTATTTGTGCTTCTTGGTAACGTGTCTAGGAGAGCATTACGCCTGTGATGTGGAGTTTCGAGACTTAGGGGGTCGTGCGAGGTTGTAAAAACTCCAATAGTCTGCAGTTATGAGGAATTGCCCCAGGATTGGGTGGTCATTTGTTTCTGAGTACTGTCTTATTATTCCAAACATTCTCCAACTTGTTTTCACTCAGTCTTGAGGTGAAGAGATAACTGAACCCTAATAAGGATGAAAGATACTGCAGAAGTGAAAGTGCACTATGTATCATAACGCGCACACTTTCAGCAGTACCTTTGCTAAAAAAACCACCTTCACATATGTTTTTGAAGTTCCTTCCCATTCGTCAAAAAGAAAAAGAAAAGAAAGAAAGAGCCCTAAGTTCTACAATTTCTTGCAATAGTGGTATGGGCTCACGTTTTGGGCACCTTGAGGTCATCACAGATATAAGCACAATATTAGGTGCCTCACAAGTTGCTCTACTGCAAACACTGAATTAGCCCTGTGGTAAATCTGATCTGAACAGAAGCAAACCCTTGAACATTTCACTGAAAAGCATGATAGCTAAATTTACTTAAGCCTCGTTTTGTTTTTCAAATGAGCTGGGCCCATTGTGTACTTTTACTGTTGTTATCTGTGGCATTGCCTTGAGAGTCAAATAACTATTGTCTTTAGCCCATAGTGCCACTATTTCTTCAATGCATGCATGGCCATATGAGGTCGTGAACTCAGTGCTCACAAAGGTATTGTGGATACACTAAACGGTGTCTATCGATGTCATGCATCCTGTCAACAGGCCGCATGTGTAGCAATTCGTGCATGCTCTGCAGTAGGCGGTGGGGATGGCGGCAACTGTCTGCACCTGACGATGACAGCGGCTCTAGTGGCGTTCAAAGTTGTCATCACATTTTGTGTGCTCCTCTCCCATGGTGCGCATATGGCGTCCGTCACGCTGCCCCTTCTAGCCACCATAGTGGCAGTGTCACCGCCGAAGCGTTTCACTCCGGCATGTGCCATGCACGTTTTTCCGCTAGTGTGGCCGGGCCTTTACACATTTTGTGTTCAAGAAACGGTACTATGCACATAGTTATTGACCTAGAAATGTTGAACTGCCAAGCTTCCGTGGAGAGCATGAAGTGTGCGTTTCTCTCTCCATGAGCTGTCTCATACGACAAAGTGCACGTCAGCGCCGTGCCCTATGGTGCGACTTTACCGGGCCGCCCGTGCAAGTGCTGTTTCCCCTCCTCAAGAATTCTTGCTCCGTGACCCAGACACATTCACCTCATCGACCTTGTGTGCTACACATCTTACAGCTCATGCAATTCTCAAGCAACTACATTATGCATGTCCCCTTAATGAACCAGAAAAATTGGACGAGGACATCGCATGGCAGGAAGAGCTGTTGAAGCTGATAAATATCTAGAGCACCTCAAAGGTACTGTGAGCAACAAAGAGGCGGCGAAGTGAAGAGCTTTGACTACAAAATTGGGAAGGAACCTAACACCATCTGCAGTCACTAAAAGACAAACAAATATGAGTGACTTCTTTAGGACAACTTGAGTTTTTTTCATGTAAAAGTGTTGAAACACTTTGGCGATTGTAAATTAGTGATCTAGTTTGGCTTCCCTCAGTGCTTTAGAAAATTTGGTCACAAAAGGCACGTTTCCCGAGTCCCTTGAGTGTCTCTTAATGAGGTCATACTGTACATCAATTGCGTCAATGTTACGTGATTTCCTTGGTGAACCATGGCCCTCGGGACAGAATCCTTTCCTCTGGCACAACTTTCTCATGTTACTTCATTTCCTTTTGTTTCCACAACAGATTAGCTGCAATTAGCAGCCAAACTGCACTGCATATACAGATATCTGTTACAAGCAGGACTGCCAACCATAACTTCAAAATATTGTGTCTTTTATGACCAAATGCCCTCTGAAATGCCCCTTAAAAGAGAGGTCCAAATAATGGGACATAGTGTAGACAACCCTTTGAGCGAACTATGTTGCCTGCACCAAAACGTCTCTTATAAATAGGTTCAAATATAAAGCACCATCCAATCACTGTTCATCTACGCTCTATCACATTTCACTGCATTAGGTGCAGCCCCGATTTATCTTTTGAGCTTTGTGACACGTCTATTTCGAAAGTGTTTGAAAAGCATAGATAAGTACCAGCGGAATAGATATGTATGCGTTTCTTATTATAGTAAACTGCACTTCTTTAGCTTTCCTGCCAAGAACAACCTAATACTTTCCTTATTATCTCACTGATTTCTTTTTTATGAAATGCTCCCAGCGACTAGGCCGCTGAGGTAAATGTACCTTCTAGCTGCTGCATGTATTTCATGGCCTATCATGAGCTGCTTTGAAAGCTGCTATTAACTACTATTAGTCACATTACTCATAACAAGGGCAGAAGACCTTGAAGTACCCACTCAGGCTTTCTCTGTTAAATGGCAACTTCGGCAGTTTTGTCACCATATTCTGATATCGATATTTACCATGGATACAGAGCGTGAAAAGCTGGGATGGCTGGTTCATGATTATTGGCAAGGGAAAGCCAGCGTACCAGGACACAAACAGAGAAAAGGCACACACACAGATGCACCGTCGCCGTATTTTTTTTTCTGGTGACGGTATGTATGTGTGTGTGCCTTTTTTCTGTTCATGTCCTGGTATGCTGGCTTCTCCTTGCAAATAACCAATGATACTTATAGTCCTGTAGTGGCTATGAAAGTTTAATTTGCTCGAAACTCACCCGTAATTCTGAATAATGAATTCAAGGATATGTTCAAACCAAAACTGAAATGGGTAGACATTTCGTTCAGCATATGCGATGACGTAACAGCCTTCCCACCATCAGAAATATGTAGCTAGTGGAAGAAAAACGAAAACGGCAATCACAACTGACAATGTGTTAAGCAGGGTTCGGACACAATATTTTACTGAAAATTCAAGGACATTTCAAGGATTTCAAGGATGCAAAAAGGAAAAATTCAAGGAGTGTTAATGTAATTTTATTCCCACACAAGACCTAAGAAATGAGCTCTACTTTCGTACTAATTTCTTTTTCAAGAGCAGCTATCTCCCCCTTTTTTTCTTTAGCTGTTTGACAGAAACTGTTGGCTTTGACAAGTCATGTCATTTTTTGCTTTGGCGTTTTCTGAAAAGCGATCCACTGACTTCAGCAAGCACTTCAGAGTTTTTTGGAGCTTTGTCTTCTTCTCTTGCATGCTCTGTAGCTCTAGCTCGATCTGTTTTCTTTTCAAGGTTAGCTGCTGTGCCACAGCTTGCTTCTTCTGTTTGTCCAAGTATAATGCATACCTATGCCTGGCTTGGCGCACTGATGATTTCAGTTATTTTGACAGTGGAATGTTAAGAAGCCCACCGTGGGTTTTCACGGACTCACAGATGACTTGTGGAGAGATATATGACAGCTCTGCCATAATTTCGACCGCAATTTGCTTGTTCACACTGAAACCTCTTTCTACTGAAGCCTGTCCATGGCTACGCAAAAGAAGGACCTTCAGCATTTCCCATAAGATCGACTATGATGGGTGATGCTTCATAAGGCGCACGAAGAGAATGTCAAGGTGTTCATGGTCTCTTTCATAGTTTTGCAGTTCATGTCGTTTTTCTTCATAGAACTGAATATACTGTGCACACTCAATATCTCTCTTGCGTTCAGAAAGAAGCTTGTTGTCAATTAAACTGTTAAGAACAACTTTCAGCTTCTCAAGGCTCATTGCTGTCTTCAACATCTCTCTGGGGTCAAAACATGACAACCATCGAACGAGAGGGTACCTAAGAGGACTTCTATCCACAATTTTCATGACCGTGTCCACAATGAACTTCCGACACTCGCTTCTAAATTCAAAGACACACTTGGCACTCGCTTTCCCATTCTTTAGGACCTTCTCAGCCGCCCATCCAATGTCCACCTTCTCAATTGACATGTAATTTGCAGCATCACCAACATCAATTCGCAGGAGTTTCATGATGCTCGTGGCTTCTGTCAATACCAAGCGCTTCACGAACCTTGCAAGGAGGCTCCTCAAGATACTTTCAAGCTCTTTTGCTAAAAAAAACATGTTGGGGGAATCACTCTGAAACACAGTGAAAGAAAGGCTGCACAACCATTGCAATGTTTAGGGAAAAGTTCAGTTTGTCAAGTGCAAGCTGGTCCTTTAGAAAAGTAATCACGTTCTCATACGCTCTACATTTCGGCACTGGTAGCCTGTGGTCCCCCACTGCTTTGGTGTGGTGCTTCAAATGCTCCCACATAGCCAGGGCTCTCTCCAGTAATGGAACATTCTCAACCCAATGGTGGGGTACGAATGGAAGTGGAAATAGCTTACTACCCGTCTCTTCAACAAAATCTTCATGACGGGCAGGTGCATCGTGGAAAAGTGAGAATAAGCTGGAGATAGGTATCGACTGGCCAGCTCATTGCGTGCATTCCTGCTTTATAAGCATTATGCACTGTGCGCAAGCCACATGATCCAATATCCAAGCACTGAACTTGAAAGTCACTCTTCATGTGCTGCTGCAACTTGTTGAAAAGACTCCAGCTGTCATTTGGGCCATCCATCGATAGCTGCACGATCTTGCTGAGGGGAAAGGACGCGAGTGTTTCCGTCAACTTCTGCAAGAGGTCGTCCACTGTGCTGTGACCCAAGAATGTAGAAGACAGATATTTGGTTGTCACCTCACAGTTGTTCCACAATCTGACGTGAACATCAAGTTGTTTCTTTTGCAGGTGTTCATTCAAGGTTCGTCAAAAAGTACTACAAAATGCTCAGACTTTTCCATCATTTGTAGTACTTGTGAAGTGAAAAATGGGCGCAGACCACGGCACACGACATAGGCGCATTCTTTCTCAGAACAAGTGAAGCTACGTGCGATTTCAGTCTGGAAACACCTTCTGGAATAGTTGCGAAATGGATCCATTGGAGCAATAGGAGTAGTGCGACGACACAACTTTAATCGTCCACAAAATCTCTGCTTCGACCACGGAATCGTGCTTTCTGTAGTCTTCGTCAAGGGTTGCAGTCCGAGAGGAAGTTGCTGTGCTTTCACGATCACAAGTCGCCTGGACATCAGGTTTGCCGCTGGCATAAAACTAGTGACGGATGAGCAGCCCTCACCTGCTGCAACTTTGGATCAATGCTTCGCGCCTTTCTGATGGCTCTTTAAGGCAGACTCCCCCATTGTTGCAATGTCGACCATCTTCTGACATATTGCACACTTAGCTCGATAAAGATCGCTTGGTTGCAGTCGCACCCAGTTATGATATTCTGTATGTTGCAGCCACGCAGACTGAAATCTGCACCTCCCGCCTGGCATCTTATCAAAGTAAACACACAACACACTGGGAGAAATGGCGCTCACAAGGTCCACGGACAAAAGACTTACTAGTGTATCGAGTGCGGGTGTAGCGGTGGCATGGAGAGTAATGCCTGCCGTCACCAGCCGCTTGGTGCGCTGTGCTATGAGACCATGCACGTAGTTAGGCGAGACACGATGCGCATCTCCCCTCCGGTCTGGCCAGGTCACGGCTGGGATCGCACCCCCTGCATGTTTCAGTCACTGCCTGCACGAACAATATGGAAATGAGTCAATAATGAGGGAGACGAAATTAAAACGAAAAGATGCGCCTCCGATTCCACCTGCTTGGCATCCGCAGTACGTGCTCTGATAGCAGCACCGCCTGCGCATGCATTAACGGCGTGGAGACGGCAGAGGCAGACTAGCCAGTTTAGCGACTGTAGCCCGACCGAGCGATATTCCTTGTATTGGATTTCCAATCAATATTAGTTGCCAGACGACGTAAGGCTGTGTAATTTAGAACCGAAACTTCCTCACGCCCTTTAGTCAACACAGCTTGTTTTTATGTTCATTTGCAAGTGAAAATGCCTTTAAAATCAGCGTGACTTACAGAGGTACGTCATTAATTTCCTCTTGTGGAGCTAATACGATGGCATTTTCAAGGATTAAAAGGAGCTCACGGGTATTCAAGGAGTTTTAAGGGCCCTTTAAGGGTTAAAATCAAGGATATTTAAAGATTTCAAGGGGCTGTGCGAACCCTGTGTTAAGGCAGCTTCTCTGAACTTAACGGCCACAATATGAGCACTTAAGTATCACAGTTTTGCCTTTGACCACCTGGCTGCCTGCTCAGGTAGGCAGCACTGTAGGTAATGACGTCAAAAAGAGTGTGGTCTTCATCAGAATCCGATAAAAATTTTAAGAATTCATTTTTAGGTAGACTCAATAACTTGCGACCACCTGGGTTGGCATATATTATCATAGTACCAAGACAGTGAGATCAGTGGACAATAAAAAGTTGCCAGAGTTGGTCTTTAAGAGTCACAATTATTTCTGCAACTTAGCACCAAGTTTTCAAACAAAGTAGTATCAACAGCAAATAAAGTTTACCATCAAAACCATATTTTGCCATGATTATCTGTTGCACGCTTTTAAGAGTTACAAGTTGCAAGAATGCACACTTTCGGGAGACAAGAAGCCTGCTTTAAAAGCTAAAGGTGATAAAGCCCACCGTTCATAGGTAAGCTACGTACATCATCAAAAGCACCTTTTAAAGTCCCAATATTTATAACATTTTGGACGCAAAAAACACGCGGCATAAATTGTAAGCAAATAGCCTGGTATACAGTCACTAAAGAAAAGTTGATCAGAAGGTAAAGCCATAGATATAAACAAGGTTGAAAGTAACAGTCTTGCCAAAATACATGAGTTTGTCTAAGGCCCCTTATATCACCTATGAAACTTTTGCACAGCATCTTATTCAAGTAAAAAAGAGAACCTTTTGTGCAGAAAATACTCATGCGCCTGAAATGCACAGATGGCCGGGCCTGCATTATGTGACCTGCTGACCTGTGAAACTGAGACAGGAGCCTCAATGGTATTTTGGCGAGATGCAACATTCAGATAATGAATTTTTTTGTTCTGTGTATTGCTATAGGTGGTCAGTATAGCAAGGCAAAAAGTAAACTAACCATCACAGTGTACAGATTTTATGACTGATGACAAACATTTTCAAGAGCTTGCAGCTGCACTCTTTGCAATGAGGTAGTAATTCGGCATGACATACAATACCCATTTTTCCTTAAAGTAAAAAGCGTTCTATGTGCAGTTTGTATGCATGCATGTATGTATGTATGTATGTATGTATGTATGTATGTATGTGTGTGTGTGTGTGTGTATATATATAAAAGTAAAGAGCATTCCGAGTGCAGTTTGTGTGTATATATATGCATGCACATGCACACACACACATAGGGTGTATCAGTTAGCTTGATCAAGATTTAAACAAAAAGCAAGAGCCCTAGTAAAATCATACCAACTCCACATTAGCAGAAGTTGTGTGCTTACAAACAGTATTTTTTTCACCACTAAGCATTAATTAAACCATTGGTTTTAACTGATCAAGTTTTTAATTACTGCTTATATTGCTTACATGCCGATGACAAAGTTGTAGAGCACCTCGAATAACTTTAGAATCGAGCATTTGTTTTGCACTGTGTGTCTGGTCACTTTTCCCCAGAAAAAAACAAATGGAAGCAAACCACACTGAATATGAAATAACAAACAGATTGCTAAACACGATGTAGAACAGGGAATGTCGCTGCAGCCAATGCTTTGACAAAAGCCAATGTTTCGACTTGTCCCCGTCAGTACGGCAACTGCCTTCTCGAGCGTTCATTTCAGTACACCATTGCCCGCTTTCCCCTGTCCACAGAAGGAAAGAGCGGCACGTGCGAACAACAAAAAAAGGGAGGAGGCAGGGAAAGTTTGGTGACAAGTGTTAGGATGACTAATATAAATGCAAAGAATGAAAGCTTCCAAACAATCCACTCATGGTACATATCTTGGAAGTACACTGCCTGCGCAGCCCTAGAATGCAGGACGAAGAAAGGAACACATACGCTAAGTACAAGGGTGACACCTACCGCATGTGTCCGCCCTCCCCAGAGTTCTTCAATCATACCAGTTACCAAACTCCCCATAGGCCCCATGTATCAAAATCCGGACACGCCAAGTGCCAAAACTGCGGAGGTTAGCAGATTGTCGCGCCATCTTTCGACAGAGAAACCAACTAATAAATGCTATGTTGGTGTGTTTTGTGTTATGGAGCGCAGAAAGCTCCGCCGCATCAATGAAGCGAGCCTTATGCAAACGATGTTGCGAACACAGAAAATCCGTCAGTTCGCCGTGATTCTGGCGTCCCTGGCGTCTTCTGCAGAACAAGAAAATTCACTGACCTTGTGCCGTCGCTTCTGTTTCTCCATGAACACTGAGGGTTCACGATGTGTTTTGTCCGTGCCAAGAAACTCTATGGTCCGTGCTAACTGCTCTCACGAAAGAAGCAGGGAATCGTCTGTTTGGCTGCCGAGGCCGATGGTGAAAGAACAAGAAAGCTTTTCGAACAGCGGATGATTTTCGGTGAATAATTATTCTTTTTTTTTTCGTCTGAATGTCGATGTGCCATTGGGAATCCAGCACAAAGCGCGCACCAGGGGTATTCAGTTCACATGACTACTGCGTCGATGTGTCAACACAGCAGCAGAAGGCCTTTAATGCAGAGCGTGTCGTCTGCAAGCGAAAAAGCGTATGGTGCAAGTCGACGATCCAAGTGCAGGCGAACTGCAATGTAAGGCGTCTCTATACTCTCGCTGCTTTCTTCTTCCCCTCTTTAGCCGCGTGATGAGAGAGCCATTAACAACTGTTACGGTGCTCCAACGTTTGTGGCCGCCACTTTCATGCAATAAACATCGCCTCCGAGATCCGGTGAGTGTAGCGTTTCTAGTTACGGCTCCCAGATGGGGCGATAGTCTGCTAACCTCCGCCAATTTGGCCGTCGGCTTGTCCAGATTTCGGAGCACAGTTTGGCAACTGGTATGATTGAAGAACTTTGCGTCCTCCCACCCTGCACCACCAGTGCCGCACGCGCAGTGCATTGCACCGAAAGCTTTTTGCTAAAAATGTGACTACACTGTTTAACACCGTCATTCTCACTGAACTGGACGGGGGATCTGCCTCTAAGAACATACTTTCCAGAAGAAACACTGTTAGCTAGTACAGACCAAATGCCTTAACCTTTTGTCATCTTTAAGCCCCCACCATAACTAATGGTCTCGAGGGTTCCCTTTGAAAGGTTTATACCTGTAGGCTGGAGGGTATTGAAATGTAGACGAGATACGATTCCCTGTATTTTCTGTCCCTCGGCAAACGGAAGTTTCCCTGAAGTATGTAGAGTTTGAGTTCGTCAAAATTATGACTTGCCATATTAAAATGCTGTGCCACTGCCTTCGGCAGGTTATTTATGGTGTCTGCACAGTGCCCATTTAATCGAACATTAACTGGTTGACCAGTTTCGCGAATGTATTGCTTGTGACAGAGTGAACATTCCAACATGTAAATAACGTTCGAACTAGTGCAATTGAAACTTGCTTTTTTATGATGGACATAGTCACTTCTGGAGGTTTTTACTATAAGATCATTTTGAACATGCTTGCAAGTCTTGCGCATGGCATGGCAGGAAGTTATTATGCGGGCAGTGCGCTGAGGATTTACTAACAAGTCCTTAATGTTTCAATTATGGTGGTAGATGACTTGGTTATTACTGGAAACGCTTTTCTAAAGTGATCATTGCTTGCGAGCATTGGATAGTATTTATGAAAAAATATCCTTCGTATCTTTCGATGCGCTGGACATCCACTCTAGACAGAGGGAAGTTTTTGCAGTTGGACCTTTGTCAGCACGAGTGGTGGCCACAGATGTGGCCGTAGGTTGAGGGGACGATGACGCACTGCCACCTGCACCCACCATGGTGGCTCGTGGTGGTCCTGCACTATCACTCGTCGTAGCACAGGGTGTTGCCGAAAGCCATTGTGGTGCTGCTGCCTGTCGCATCACTCTGGCGTAAGAAGGGCCTTTCACAAATGAGAACCACACTCACTGTTGTTTCTCTATGTAATATCTTCTTTCCCCTTGATACTAATGATTTCTTTTTTTTTGTTTTCCGTGTGTTGCAAGGCCTGGAGTGGGCTGGGTGGTCACCATAGCAGTTAATGCAGTGAACAGGTCCACTGCACTCACCTGCTGTGTGGTCATGGGAACCCCCCTTCGCACATGTTTGCTTGCTGCGGCAAGCTTGAGAGCCATGAGCAAATTTTTGGCAATTGAAGCATCGTTGGTCAGGTATGTACAGTCGCACTCGGGGCTTAATGTACCCTGTCTCAACATATTCCGGAAGTGTGCTTGACCAAAAGGTGACAATGAGGTGTCTTGTTCTGATTTCCTTGTTGTCATGCCTTAATTTAATCCTCTGCACATTTATTACATTTTGTTAGTTAAATCGGATTTATTGGTGCAAAAGCGGCTACGACTATGCAGTGCCAGACACAGGGTGTTAAAATTTCTTCGTAGCTGGAGCATATACTGAAGTAGCTAAAGCTTACTTAAAAACCCTGGTTTGTCAAAGAAATTTATAAGGTTAGTCAAAAATACCATTGCATCATCTGCTAACAGCAACATCGGGTGAAGGTGTGACTTATACAATACTTGGAAGTATTTTTTCTTAAGCATTTTGAGATGTGGACACATTATTAAAATGTGTATTACAGTTAACGGTTCAATGCATTAATCACATGTTGGTAGTTCCTCCTCTGTAAAATGATAATTATGTGTCATATGCGTGTGGCCTATCCGAAGTCGACAAAGTATTACTTCGATGAAACATTCTTCATGACAGCATGTCTTCCACTCCCCAAAGACAGGTTTAATAAGTTGAAATTTGTTATTATCTTTCAGTTTCCATTCGCACTGCCAGTTAGAAAGGAATGCCTTGCGAACAGCTTGGATCCCATCCCTAGCAGGTATAATAACTTTTGAAGTATGGTGAGCGCAACAAACGGTCACCTTTTCTTCATCTGTGCATATCATCATTACTTGTACATCTTCCTCATCTGTACATACCATCATCAGCTTTCCGGTTTGTTTTTGGCCGCTGTAGCTTGCACTCTGCCAGAATAAAGCGGTACCTCATAAGTGGTGGAAGGTGCTTCTCGTACCCGAAGACCTCTCGCAAGTCCTCACAGGAGCTTCGCTCGGGTCGCCGTCTACTACCTCCTACCATGCAAGTTCCACCGAATCCAGGCGAGCCCAACACCGCCGCCGCATTGCAGCCTGCGCAACCCTTGCTGGCCATCAACACCCAAACCTCCCAACCCCACACTTCTCAAAGTACTACAGAATTTGCCAAGAAATACTAAAATTGCATATAAAAATACTAAAATACCGTTTTATTTCTCAGAAACTCGCTTAGCTTTACGAAATACATAAACATATCACAGGATAGGCACAAAATGTCCTTACATCTTTGAAGTGGAAGGCTGGGATAGCACAGAGGCCGTTGCAGCCTTGGCCTTCATCAGAGTCTTTATCAAAGACTTGTTCGTGGCACTTCCCTGAGTGAGACTGCACACATCTTGCGATAAACAACGCCTCCAAAGTCTCTTTAGACATTGGAGGCAGGAAACTGTGTGCGTGCCTTTTTGACTTTGCTGAAGATTCTTTCACACTCAGCAGGAGTGTCAAGACGCCCAACATAAATTCTGAAAGTTTAGCATACTTCAAACTACCATCGACTTCCCGAAAAGCAGAGACCGCCTGTAACTGTTCATCGATCCGTTCTTCCTTAGTTACCTCAGCGGGTAATTCTTCCAACACAATTTCATGAAAAGGCCAAAGGTGGAGTTGATTGTAGGGCAACGTTTATTTTGCGGAGTTTTCGTCACGAAACATGAAAAATCGTAAAAATGCAGCTATCATTACGATACTCGTAAAGATGTGCTGGAAATCGGGCACTTTACGATAAAATCGTAAAACTTGGCAGGTCTGAACACCCACCAACGCGACCCTCCAGTCTTCGCTGGCTTACGAGGCGATGACGTGGAAGACTGGCTTAAAAACTACAACCTTGTCAGCGACTTCAACAGGTGGGACAATTCACAAAAGCTTAGGAATGTCCCCTTCTACCTATCCGATGTCGCCAGAACCTGGTTTTGGAACCACGAGTCCGATATTCCTGACTGGCCGACTCCCCCCCCCCCCCAACCATTCACGGAATATATCCTTCAAATTTTCGGTGCTCCCTCTGTTCGCGCTGAGGTCGTAAAGAAGAAGCTCGGTGAGCATATCCAATCTCTTGGGGAATTGTACACCTCGTACACCGAGGATGTCCTTGCCTTGTGCAAGCGGGTTAACGCCACATTGTCCCAGACAGACCAAATACGCCACGTTATTAAAGGCATAAACACCATCGCCTTCAATGCCCTCGCTACGCAAAATCCAGGTACAATTCAGGATGTCATTACCATATGCCAGCGACTTGAGGAACTACAATCCCTCAGGCTATCCACAGATACTCCTGACATTCGTTTTCCATCGGGCGTACGTACACTGATACGCGACCTCGTTTGTGAGGAGCTTCAAACGCAATGTTCATCCTTTTGTACGGCCGCCAGTGTCCCCCCTTCTTCAAATACATTACGCGACATCATTAAGCAAGAGATTGCATCCACGTCGCGTCCGACGCGCCCCGACAGTTTCTGTGCTCACCAAGTGCCAACTTATGCTGATATAGCGGCGCTTGCCCCATTCACTCCCGCTGCCCTGCCAACTCCTGCAGCTCAAGTCCCTGTAGCTTCGTTGTCACCACCGATGCGTACGCAGCCTTATTACGCTGCTCCTCGTCCTGCTCGACCGATTTGCTTTTACTGTGGTTATCGAGGATACATCTCTCGTTTTTGCCGACGACGTCAATCTGATGAGCAGCGTGGCTATATTCCGGAACAGTGCACCAGCACACGTCCCACAGGGGGATACCAGCGGACATCCTGCTACCGGTCACCTTCGCCTCCTTACCCTGCCGCTATGCCCACCAATACTCGAGACTCACCGTTGATCACCATCTCCGCGTCATCGCTCAGTGTCGCCTCTCAGGCCCACCTACAACGTCGCCGACTCCCGCTCGGAAAACTCCCCAATGCAGTTTTAGGAGGGGAAACTGCATTCACTGGACAGCCTGAAATTCCTCCAGACCGACCATCGAATTTGTTAGTGTGCGCAGAAGGCATACGCGTGGAAGCTCTCGTGGATACAAGCGTTGCAATTTCTATTATTCGTGCAGACTTTTGTTCCCGCCTGCGTAAAGTGACCATGCCATACAGAGGCCCTCCTCTGCGTGGTGCTACCAACGTAGTCATTCGTCCGGGCGCCCAGTGTGCGGTTCGTGTCGCGATAGGTGCAATACGTCACCACGTAGTGTTTGCAGTATTTTCCGAGTGTACCCACGAACTCATTTTGGGACAGGATTTTTGTCGTCAGCGTCCACGTCTATTTCCTGCCATCAGCACCTCATACCACTGGCTGTTTCCTTCCCAAGCATAAAGAACAAATTCGCCTTGTTGCCTATTCCGATTACGTACTTTGGCCAGCTGGAGAACAAATTATACACGTTCACCCCAGCACCATTGTGGGTGTACTTTCTCGAGGGATCCTTAATAAAATCAGGCACAAGGTATCTGCAACTGGTAACAATCCTGCCACCATCCCCCCGAACATCAGGAAAAGATTTCTGATAAAGCCGCTGCCAAAGAACATGTTGGCCAGCCACCACGACGGCAGGAGGAAAGCGAGGGCGATATCCTTGCACAGGACCCACGCGCCAAACTCCGAAGCGGCGTACGTCGATGCCGCCTATTACAGTGGCCTAAACCATGCTTACGCATTGAGTGTGGTAACTTTCGCCGGCAACAATGCAGAATCACCCTGTGTTAAAGCAGCTGCTTCCGTCCGTGCACTTAACTCGACAGAAGACAAAGAAGCGGCCATAGCCCTGGCAGTGGCAGCCGGGTACACAACTATACTCAGCGACTCAAAAGCCGCCATTTCGAACTTTGCACGTGGCATCATAGCACCCACAACGCTGCGATTACTCCGCCCCCCTCTACTTCCAGACGAAGATGACACACCATGCCCCATTGAACTGATATGGGTTCCGGCTCACGCGGGGAACCCGGGAAACGAGGCGGCCCACCAATGTGCTCGAGGATTCGTCAGCCGAGCGGTGGAGCCTACGTCGGATCCGGGCGACCATCAAGAAGCCCTTACCTCATATCACGACATTACCCACTATTATCGCTTGTCGAGGCAGCTGAAACCACCTCCGCACCATAAATTGACCAAGCGCCAGGAGGTGATCTGGCGCCGACTACAAACACATTCTTTTCCGAACCCGTACGTCTACGCGCGCATATACCCTGACATTCGACCCACATTGCCCGTAATGCGGCTCAACAGCCACACTTAACCATATCCTCTGGGAGTGCAGAGAAGATCCGCCCTCTCCCAACCTCCTGGCCACTCCCTCACCTGAGGGGTGGGAGGAGGTTCTGACCTCTACCAGCCTTAGCGTCCAGCTCCAAGCCATACAGAGAGCTGAGGAGGTGGCCACCAGGCTCGATCTGGCGGATCACCTACCTCCGTAACTGACGACAATAAAGTTTTATCTCTCTCTCTCTCTCTCTCGAGGGATTGTGATTAACCCTGGCCTCATTCGCTTCTCTGCAGGGTCTGCTCTCGTTACCGCCATAAACCATACTCCCGAACCTTAAACACTACCCCGTGGGTTGAGTATCACTTGTCTTGTTGATGCCCATCCTACAGGAATTGTTGCCCTTTCGACTGTACTGTCCGAGTCCAAAACGCCGCCGTTCGTTGCCTCTCCAACACCATTCTTGGCCAACATAAGCACCGACCTGACACCTGCCCAGAGACAAGATCTTCTGTGTCTGTTAAGCGATCACCATTCCTTATTCGACGTCAATTCGCCGGCACTCGGTATTACTACTACGGCAACTCACCGTATAGAGACTGATGGCTCCTGCGTTGTTCACCGGCGGCCATATCGCGTCTCGTAAGGAGAGAAAAGTAATCGAACAAAACGTGTCAGACATGATAAGGAGAAA
The DNA here is from genome assembly GCA_013339685.2 of Hyalomma asiaticum. Taxonomy (NCBI): domain Eukaryota; kingdom Metazoa; phylum Arthropoda; class Arachnida; order Ixodida; family Ixodidae; genus Hyalomma; species Hyalomma asiaticum. The sequence continues at coordinate 15,519,534 of CM023481.1, read as the reverse complement.
TGTTATACACCCTTCCTCCAGCCCTTGGTCCTCCCCGGTTGTTTTAGTGCAAAATAAAGACGGTTCAGTGCATTTTTGTGTCATCATCAGCTTTCCGGTTCGTTTTTGGCCATGGTAGCTCATGCTCGGCCAGAATAAAGCGGTACCTCATAGTATTCATATTTTTTGCCGTTGCTACACATTCATCCGCCTTTTCATTTCCGGAGATCCCAGAATGGCTTGGCACCCAGCAGAAACGAATAGTCTGGCCTTCACTTAGATGTGTTAGTGTGTTTAGAATATGCCCGATGATTGGTTCATATTGTGACTCTATATTCAGGGCTCTAAGTGCACTTAAGGAGTCTGTATAAATTACTGATCTTTCATATTTGGTGCTTACGATCTTTTGTACTGCCATCCATAAGGCATAACACTCAGCAGTGAAAACTGGTATAAACTATGGTGGCCTAACTGTGTGTTCCCACTTACCTTCAACCACGCTGCTTCCAACATAAATGGGCGTCTTCGAGCCACTGGTGTAAAATTCTGTGTAAGCGTCGTACGTGTCTTGCACTGGGCGAAATTCCTGTAGTAGATATTCATGAGGCATCTGTTGCTTTTTTTTAGATGTGTTAATGAAAAATCTAGAAATTCTGTGAAATCGTTCCAAGGTGCTAATCTGGTTGGTCTTTGCATGACAGAAAGCGCTTTAGTAAGGACATTGTAGTTAAGGACTTTTTCTTCAAATCTAAGTATGAGTGGTTTTATAGCATTCGGCTTGTTCGTGTAGTGTAGTTGTTTCTTGCAGCGTGTGATAATGTTATGGGAAATGTGGTCTGGTGATGAGCGAATTCTTAGCACGTATGTCAACATAAGTTGTGTTCTGTGTTCTAAAGACAACTCGTTGCATTCAGAATAGTACAAACTGGGAATGGGTGAGGTCCTATAAACGCTGGCTGCTAAGCGTAGCCCTTTATTATAAACGGGATCTAACCACTTAAGGAATGATTGTCTTGCTAAACCATATGTTATGCAGCCGTAGTGCAATCTGCTACGTACCAAAGAACGATAAATATGAAGGAGGCATTTGCGGTCAGAGCCCCAGCGCTTCTGGGACAGGACTTTCAGGACATTGAGTGCCTTATTTGTTCTAACCTTTAGATGGTTAATGTGAGAAAGAAAATTTATTTTATCGAATATGACCCCTAAAAACTTCTGTTGTTGTTTAACTGGCAGTACTATTTCATTTAGTTTCAGGATGGGATCAGGCTGTCAGTCCCTCTTCTGAGAAAACACCACGGCAACAGTTTTTCAGACGAGAAACGGAAGCAGTTTTATTAGCCCACAGTGTCAATCTGTTTAAAGTGATTTGAATCTGCTGTTAACACGTCGTCATGTTAGATGCGCGGAAAGCAATCTGGAGGTCACCAACGTAAAGAGAGTGCACAAGGGTAGATGGTATGACTTTGCTAACAGAGTTCATTTTGACAACAAATAGTGTTGTACTTAAAACACAGTCCTGAGGCACACAGTTTTCTTGGGTGAATACATGTGACAGAACTCTACCAAGGCGCACCTGGAATGTTCGATCGGACATAAGATCAGACAGGCATTTCAGCATTCCGCCCTGAATCCCTAAGACTGCAAAGTCCCTCAAAATACCATATCTCCATGTGGTGTCATATGCCTTTTCCAAGTCGCAAAAGTCAGCTAGGCAGTGTTGTTTGCGTAAAAAAGCATTGCGTATTTCATGTTCAAGTAGGACTAGGTGATCGATCATAGGACAACCCTTTTTGTAACCACACTGATGTATGTTGAAGGACTTTTCGATTTCTAGGATAAAAGTTAGCCTGGTGTTCACAACACATTCGTATGACTTTGCCAAACAGCTGGTGAGAGCAATGGGGCGGTAACTGCTGGGGGATGTTGGTGATAGAAAAGGTATGATTATGGCATTTTTCCATGCTTTCGGCATTTCTCCAGTTTCCCAAATCTTGTTAGAGGGTTTTAGTAACGATTTTATAGATGTTTGTGACAAGTGGGCAAGCATCGTGTAGTGAATATGGTCCATACCAACTGCTGTTTTCTTTCCAGCACAAAGTACACTGTTTAATTCTGGGAGCGTGAGGGGAGCATTGTACGTCTCATCGAATGCACTTGATACTTTGTAGAAGTGTACCCCCAGAATGTTTGCTTGTTTGTCGAGTGTTGTTTGTGTACCAGGATTTGACAGTAAGGGAATTGTGTAGGATGAGTACCGTATTTACTCGAATCTAACGCGTACCTTTTTTCTGATAAAACGGGTCCAAAAATCGCATGCGCATTAGAATCGAGTGCGAACGAACGACACTGTTACCATATCGCCGTCGGCATCAGAATGGCCGCCTCCTACGAGGTTCGGGCGCTGTCTAACGGTCACCAGCGAAAAAAACGAACTAGCAGTGTGGCGGTCTTTAGCGCGCATAGTTTCTGTAGTTTCTATATCGCCTCCGGTCCCGCGCTGAACGACGCACATGATGCGTAAGCTGATGATACTCGCCGTGCCGGCTTGGCTGTCTTGCGGCCAAACAAGGTCACTACGTCGCCGGTGCAATCTCTGAGACGCCCAGCCGCAGCAGCTTTCGGTAGCGTTCGCGGGTAGTCATAACGGGAGATGTTTCCCATCACCGCACGCAAAACAGCTCATCATCACATTTCTCCCTCATATCTGTGCTGAGCCTGAGCCACTTGAGCCTCTCAGTCGTGCGCGCTGTATAATGTCTGAGAGTGCATCGCGGCAATCTCTCAGACCACGGCCCGACCATGCTTAAGCTTATCTGCACCAGCCTGCGCAGCACGCATGGCAGCACGTGGCCGCGGGCGTGAGGGAACTGCGATAGCACAGAGGAATGCAGCATTGCGAGTATATGACGTTATCACCGCTTGCACACGGCTACGCCCGGCAACGTTTGGCAGTTTTATCGAGACGCAGGAGTTATGAATCGGCGCGCCGAATGTGTCCCCGCGGATCGAGTGAAGCGGGAAAGACATAGCGTGGCCGTTCGAGATACTGCGCGGGTTCAAAGTTGGCAGTGCATTTATTACGTGAGTGCGTTCATTACGCGAGTACGGCATTTGTTTTTATGAATGTGAGAAGGTTGATTACCAAGGACCTTTTTTTCCGTGTCACGAAAAATGGGAGGCGCTACAATTGATGTTTTTTTTTGGTCGCAGGAAATGGGTGCGTGTTAGAATTGAGGGCGCGTTAGAATTGAGTAAATACGGTAATCACCTTTGAATTTCTTTACCTGTTCCCACATGTGTTTGGAGGAGACAACTGTTAATTGAGGAGACATATTTCTGCCAAGTATTTTTTGGCTTGTCTACGGATGTATCGTGCATGGACTTTTTTCTGTTTGACGTTAATGAGGTTGCTGTATGTCGGGTATCTATGAAGATTGCCCCAGGCCTTATTCTGTTCCTTTTTTTTTGCTTGGGTACATTCCTCCGTCCATCACGGGTTTAGCTTCTTCCGATGTTGTCCAGGAGATTGTCCATGGATCGCATGGTACTTTACAAATGTTGGGACATTGTTTCTGAATGTAAATTCGAATGATGCATCAGTGCACCCTCTTTTATTACGGCGATCTAGTAAAGGGGGAGTGATGGTTCCATAAAGTCCCTTGGATATTTGGTGGCGGTGGTAGCCACCCACCTCAGAGCCCAACAAGGGGACGCTGCAGGTTTTGAGAAACCTGCAGACAGCAGCTATACAACGCCACTATAACCTAGTATATATACACAAGGTAGGACATAATACACTGGGTTAACCCTTGCCGCAAAGAAATTTTGGAGTTAATGGAAGAGAGGAGAAGACAGGAAGGGTTGAAAGTCGGAGAAAGAAAAACTTAGACCATCTCCCTGAAGGGAACCCTGATGGGATGCGAAGCAGCAGCGTTGCGCACGGGTGGCGTCACAGGTTGAACGGCGCTAACACGGGTGCTGGAAGAACAGTTTGAAGCGAAACTCGGTGTAGCGTTTACTGGTGTAAACGTTTGTTTGAAACGCAGACACGGGAGGCGAGCGGGCGTTGGAGCCGGCAGCTGCGGGCTCTCCGGTGGGTGAGGGACAGAGTGACGTACGCGTGCACCTGCAAGGGAAGCGTGCGAGGGGAGCGTGACGTCAATGCGCAGATGCGGCGTGACCTACTTGGCACCGCTCCAACACCTGCGCCGAGGGAAGCGCGTTTTGTGCGGATGGACGGACAGCGTTACACAGGCTAGTCAAAGAGCTGCTTCGCATCTAAAATGAAGATGTGAGGGGAGAGAGACAGAAAAGGGTGACTGCCAGTTTCCCCCAGGCGGGTCAGCTCGAGGGTGTCGTCTACGTGAAGCCGAGGCCAAAGGAGTGCGTTGCCTCCATCAGGGGGCCTTAAAGGTCAAGTCACCCGGCGTTGGCTGAACCCACAAGATCCCCTCTTCCCCGAACACAGCTCAGCCATGCACGGCGAGGTATGGGAGGGGGTCGAAACCCCACCCCTTGTTGGCTCGGGTCCGTGATGTCACCTTATACCAATGCCTGCTCACGCAGTTTATTACATTTTGGTCTTGCCATACTTCCAATAGCTCCATTTCAGTGAGGTAGATCACTGAGGCCCTTATCAGAGGTGACACCTCAGACAGTGTTTATAGTGCGATGAGGGTTTATGGTAATAGGAAAATCCATAAAATTTGCAGGGTTCTTGATGTTGTCGTGCCAGATTTTATCTTTAAATTCTAGGAGAAGGTCCCCACCTGCCAGTACGGTTGCTTTGTACCCCTCCCCTATGGCCTAAGTGAGACACCTGGCCACTAGGAAAGGTGACAGCTGTCCGATTGTCTTCTATGGATTTCCCTGTGAACCACATCGTATCGTGGAAAATTTTCTGTCCGATGCCCAAGCCCAACAAACTTGAACAATTCATCAGTGCACCCACATTTACTGGGGAAGATTGAGTTGTAAGCAAAGGAATCTCGCCATGAAATGGGAGTTAACTTCAGCAGCGGAACCAATCGCCCACCATGGAGCCCTACAAGGGGACACTACAAGAGCTGCAAAGCACAGATCCTGTAGGCACCAGTTGTATGCCTCTGCTATAACCTAATATGGCGCTACCAAAGTAGGGAACCCACACAAGGTTAACCTCTTGCCACCGGGAAATATGGAAGTAAGTTGAAAAGGGAAGATGGGACATATTGAAAGTAGGAGAAAGACAAAGGTAGGAGAGAGACAGGAGAAGGCAACTGCCAATTTTCCCCGTATGGGTCAGTCCAGGGGTGCTGTCTATATGAAGCCAAGGCCAAAGGGGTGTGCTGCTTCTTCCAGGGGCCTTAATAATAAGGATACGGTGTCTTACGAGCATGTATGTTGACATGCTTGATGGAGGCAGAGCTTACACATTGATTGCTCGGCACCCATATGTGTTAACCTGTCTTTTGCTGCATGCCGAAGCATACGGTGCCCAACGCCGGGTCACATGCAAAATAGTACCAGTGTCCAGTACTTCAAGCGGGGGACTGAATGATGGACGAAACTGAAGCATCACAGGCCTCTCGTTGCGTGATACCGTATTTACTCGCACAATGATCGCACTCGCGTAATGATCGCATCCCTAAATTTTGTTGTTAAAATTCGATTTCTTTTTTCCCCCATTCCCCCACGTAATGATCGCACCCCGAACTTGCCGCAGCGATATGTCGTGTGCCAAGTCTAGCTGACGATCATCATGTTTACCATCCGTCGAACGTTACGTAAATAACTCCTCAACATTCATCAAGTGAACTGCACGCACCAAGCACATGCCTAATTTTTGCCCACCCTTGGCGGAAACGTGCCTTATTAGGATAGCAGTAAAGACAAATACCGTAGTTTTCACCACGCCAACAGCTTCAAGAAGACAGGCATATCTAACGCGCTCGACTGAACGGAAGATAACCTTCTGTGGGACTGCAATGACACTGCCGGTTCCGACAGGGAATCGAGCGGCGACAGCACTGACGCCAGTGACGCTCAACTGGTTTTCTGCCTCATCTCATTGTTCGTTTCTCTTCTCCCAGCAGCCGCCAGCGCTGCCCCATTCCCCTGATTGATGCGGTGTCAGTCTTCCCATATTCTCTACACCCTTTCCAAACAAGCATACCTTCTCCCAATCTTACCGTCTCTCGTCCCTCATGATGGCAAACCAATGCAAGCAGCCGGTTGCTAACGATGTTGCACCAGAGAGGCTTCAGTGCTTGCACGTGCTGTCCATGATATTGCACGGCTATGCATGATGCCATGAAAGCCCTCAGCACCTGTGCTGCTTAGTCTTTCTCATTTTTTTTCATGTGATATACGTTATCGGGCCCTGTAGTTTGTTGATAGTTTGCATTTAGGCTTCTTGCATATCTGTTGTGCTAAACAGTTTTTATAGGCACAAATTTCATTGTTTGTATTTTATGAATACCACATTCTACGATGCTTTTTTGCAGTCCCAAGAAATTGTATAATGGGGCTTCTACTGTATGTATACATACATACATACATACATACATATATACAGAAGTCCAATGGTGAAAATACAGTCAAAGGTGACAAGTTCTATGTGATGAAATCAATATGTTCACAGGACCAAAAGGCAATCAATCACACATGGTCATACAAATTCAAGATCACTGGGTGTGACCTTCGTCCTGTAGGGGAGCTAGAATAAGCTAAGGATGATCCACTATGGCATTCAGCTAAATAGTTCTCAATGCTCTATATGAACATCCTACATCTCGTATAGGCTGCTTTCCCAACCTAACATTATGTGATGTTTTGAAGAGCTGCTTCGCTATTCAAAAAGATCATTTTCTCCAAACAGCCAAAAATCAAGAGGTACTTGCCTGTACAGATCAAGTGCTATCACCACATGTACAGAATATTCATCGTTCAAGCAAGAGACAGCAACCAGGCTCAAGTAAATGCTGGGTGTAACTACTTTCCACAAAGAGGAGACAGGAGCATTCTAAGATGGATTAACCTGCAAGAAAGTAAATTTACACTGATAAAACACACAATTTTGTATTTACACATGCTGAGCAGTATTTTATGAGCTCTTTAAGATTATAAAAAGAGATTTTAGTAAAATATGACTGCCCCATATTCCAGGCAGGTCAGCGGATGCTGGTATCTGGAAGCATATGCAAACAGTCATTTGCCGATTTTCTGGATCTGGCATGGACCGAAAAATCCAAATTTGCTAGGATTAGAGCTGTTTTAAACAGGCCTGTCCCTGCTCTGCCTCATACTATGCTTGGAGGCAATTAGATTTGCTTCTTTTTTGGCTAGAGTGAGGTCTCCGCATACGCTCGAGAGCATCACTGTGTTAGCAATCTATGCCCCTGATGGCTGTCAGCAGTCATCATTACATGTCATCCATATGAGCGAAGCGCAATTTCGCACATTAGGTCCTCGGCCCACTTGCTTGATGAACAGGGATATACAGGCTATGGAGTGTGCCAAGGCAGGAGTGGTTATATGCATGACAGTTCTCGTCGCCGGTTCTTGACAATGATGCTCCGAAGTTACTGCTACTTTGCCAGTGTCCGTGGTTTGTCTATATCACTGATGGGCCACTTAACATATATTGTCACTTCTGATGGGACTTCAGTGCTCTTACTATTTTGCTCATGTCACTACTGCTGTCAGAGCGTCAGTGGCATATTAGCATAGGAAAATTACAGCTCCTTCGAAGCAGTAACAGTAGTGATTGGAGCCGTAATATTAGCTGTAATACAATAGTTAAAAAAAGGCAAACATGAGAAAAAACAAGTACTGGTAGTGTGATCTGGACTTGCATCTGTCAATCCATGCATATCATGAGGCATTAACCCACTGTGTGATCAAGCCTCATCAGCAGGAGTGTGCAACGGGACTGGATTTATCTTCGTAATTCGCAGTGCATCTAACCATTATGGTGTTGTTGCACTCCGCAGTGCATCTAACATTATCCTTGCCTGATTGGTGCCATCAGCCGTGCTGCTAAGGTAATCTGCCATGAGTTATTCTGATGCACAGAAGCATGCACACTTGAAGTACCATGCACCACACGATCTTCTTCGGCTTTACCGCCTTCAGCGTATCGACCACATAGTGCATGCAGATGCACGTAACTTGTTCAAGACACCTCCAATGTTGACACACCACGTGCAGAATTGTGACCGAAGCCACTCCAAAACCATGACAAAAAAAAGATATAAGAAAAACCCTACCTCGTATAAGTGATGATATAGCATTCACCAAAACAAAAGGGTGACTTAATTTTTGGTTTCAACAAATAAGAGGGAGTGGACATAGCCTCCAAAGCTAAGGTAAGCCTGGAGCCAAAAACCCAACTGGTGACTTTTATAATGGAGAAGTGTGGCCCAAAATGAGCGATTTAGTTGGAAAATTGAACTTTAGGGAGCAAATTCGTCTGAAAATTCAGTTGTGAGATGCATTAGCTCTATTGGAACCTTGACTGTGCATATGTCTGTAAGGTCCAAATTTTCATAGTATGAAAAAATGTCTGCAACAGTAAAAGGAATGCATACAAATGTTCTGCTGCGATGGCATATAAAGTCAGAAGTCCCCTTGCTCAAGCTGCCACTAACCAGCCCTTAAAGACATCACTGTTTAGCTACCAGCCATGACAACTATACAGTAATTGAAGATATGTGGCCATACTTGATGCATAGCCCACACAATGAGTTACACATTTCAGTATGCCTGCTACTGTCTAACCCTGCACCAAAATAGTGCACTGTCAGTAGCATTGGTCATGAAGACTATTGTTTTATTCATCGCTTGCTGTGTGCCTTTGACATGATTCTTGGACAGGACTTGTTTGCCCATTCAACACTTATCCCCTGCATGCACAGTGCCCAACAGGAGCTCCTGTGTGAAGCTAAAATTGTTCAGGATCCCTTTAGACATCCAAGCTCTGTGTAGATTCCATTTTTTTATCATTTCAGTGTACAATTTTAATTTGTCTTTTTGTAGTTTTTTAACAACAGCAAGTTGGTAGGCAGCTTCCAAACACTGCAACCCATAATGGCGCCTTGAGGCAGTCACAGCAGTGGCAATATGCCTTGAGGTACAATATGGTGATTTTGTTAAGCGGCATGCATTTAGAGGCAAAATGCAGGCACTCTGAAAATTTTAGATGGCCTCTGAAATTAGTTGTTTGTCCTCATAACGAACACTTTGGTAGGAGTTGCACAGGTCATCTTAAAGGGTCCCTGAAACGTTTTTTTGACATTGCGTCACTGCTTAGGCAACACAATTATGAAATCATTCACACCGTAAATAAAGCGAAGCACCATGCGCTAAGGCAGCTATGGGCTTATTTCTGTCGCCTTCTTCCTTACCACTGCTGTTCCTCCTCAACTCGATCTGCTGCGGAGTGCGCGCTAGCGACAACAGCGCCTCCCGCGTCAGCCCCTCTGCCGAGCCCTCCGTAGTTACATAGCGCCCCGATATCCTCACTGAGGTCGCCCGCCTCGGCAGTGCTAGCCTCTGTAATAGAGCACCGGCGACTCGTGTGTACGCCGCCAGATGCCGCGACGATACCGTTGGCTGAAACGAAGGAGTACGTTGTAGAAGCACGTTGTTCGCAGCTAGGTTTTGAAAATTACGTGCACGTCACTGTCTCGGGGCCAATCAGCGACCTCTCATTCGATCGGTCAATGACGGGGGCGTTTGAAAACGCCTTTTGACAAGCCGCTGAGATCTTTTGCGATGCACGTGTTGAAAACCTTATTGTAAATTCCACACTTTACGCACAGCGCTGAAATCTGCCCTCAAATGATCCTAATGACTCGCTCTACTGGATCACCATGTTTGCACAAAATCGTCAAAACCGTTTCAGGGTCCCTTTAAGAAACATTGGCAACTATTAAGCTCCGAGTCAATTTATGTCTGTGAAGACTGGAATGTTGTGAAGAAAATCACATGTCATCTGCGCAGATGTCCAAAATGAGAAAGAGTGCTGCCACAGTTTAAATGGATCGAACATAAAACTTCGAATTGAAAACATAGCTATGAATGAAATGTGCATTAGTATCCACTAAAGAACATTCCTTGCAGGTCTGTTAGAATCTGGTCATGAAAACATGCTTACAGAGGCAAACATACTTATAATAAATATATGCATGCTTATTTTTTATAACCTATACATTCATACAAAAGAAGCATTTTTGCTTTAGGTCTTCATCTTTCTTGAGGCCTGCACATATACTGGCAATACAAAACAATTAAGGAGCTCACTTTAGCAACTTACGCTAATTATGCATGCAGCACCTTCGGAAAGCTCCATTCTTAAAATGCCATTTTACGAATCCAATAACACACAATATTTCGCCTGGAAGCTCCACTGGTACGACAGCAAAAATACATGAACAATGGTGCTTCTAGTGCATGGCACAAGCTACAGTATAATGTCAAAATGATGAAATGCATGATGTGGTAATGCAGCAGAGACATGCGTAGCAATTATTACAGTAGCTAATCCGCCTTGAACATTAAGGTAAAGGAAGGTAATGGCTGCATATGTTGTAAACTTAAAGTACGGCCATATACAAACATGACTCCAGACATGAGGACGGCACAGCATGCACAGCACAGTCTCAGTATAAGCCGAAGAAATAAGCTTATAATAGCTCGTAAAAAACTAGGGGCACTTAGTACAAGTACTGAACATGGGAAGGTGTTTAATGTTTATACCATTACACAAAAACGTGAACTGTGATTTACACATCAGACCGCATGTGGAAATGGTCATGCACTATCACAACATCGGCACATTGTTTTTTATGAGAACAAAATCCCAACTTGATCATGACAGGAAGAAAGTTTGAGCTGTTGTAGATGCAATGAAAGTGCCTGCTTTTGCCTGGGAATAATGATAGCTATGGCTGAGCAATTTATGATTGTTACACAAAATTTTGTACAAGTTGGGTGGCTTCATTAGAGCCAGATGTTATATAGTTCCCAAGGTGTGATGTATGGTGCAAAACTACACAAGTGGAAGCCGTCAAACCTAATGAGAGGCAAATCAGTTCTGCTAAATTCAGCAAAATGAAGTAAGGGTTGTGAAAGGGAAAACTGGCATCCACGTGCTTGTTGCACAAAGCTAAACTAAACCCCCATGTGAAATGCGCCGCAACAGAAGGCCGCACTTGATATGGCTGCTGCTGATCATGATGAACATTGGAGAGCCATTTCCAGGGGATCAGCTGTTCTACAGCACCCAACCGTCATGCAATTCATAAGTGACAACTTGGGCAATACTGGACAGCTTCAATGTGGTATGTGCACCTTCACATTTGAATATGTGACTTCGTGAGTGGTTGGATGCCTTTACAGCATTGCTGCGCTGAGCAACTTCCAAGCACTAGCATGGTCCACGGTTTGATGGCAGCAAGAAATGGAGATTTATTTAAGCACATCAGCTGCGCCAGATGCTATCATGAGCTAGCACTTGCTGCTTCGCCAAATAATTCATACTGCTTCACACTCACCGATGGCCACTGCTTATAAATCTCTAGGCAAAGGTTTCACTCATAGAGCACAGGGAATAAACACTTAAATAATTCATAGCCAGCACAGCACCCCAGCAACTCACTCAACCTCACCCACATGATTCACATACAGTGCATCCGTGTTGATAATCTTGTTTACCTTAGGTACTTTGTATGAGCTCACTGAATCCATCGTTGAAGTAGGACACCACCAGGGTTATGACATGAAATGATGGAGCATCCATATCACCAGTACTGGTCTCTGCCACTCCCTGTTTCAAGCAGCAGCATTAGATCACTCAGTATGTTGCTCAGCCTCCTATCCATTCGCACACTGCAATTCTAAAAAAAAAAAAGCTGCAGTTTATGCAGCCACAGACAATCCTTGCAAAGTGAAGAACTAAGCCAATGAATGGAAAGACTGCACGAGCTAACGACCACATAAGACAGGTTATTTTGCGCGGTTTATACCTTTTCTCAAGACACATGAAGCCGCTGAACAATAAGTTCTTCTAAAGAACCTACAACTCGATGCAAAGGTATGTTATAAAGTGCAAATACAGCCAAACCCGTTTATAGGACACTGAAACGAGAGACAATAGGGTATAAGATGACGTTTAATCACTTGGTTGGCTCCCCTATCTCTCCCATTAGTTAGACCTTTTTTGTAACAGACATGCTCCTCAAGACATTTTCTTGTAAAGGACAAAACAAGGGTTGACCAGAAAATGAAAACATGGCACCCTGCTTTTAAGAGACCACTCATATAAGGGGACTAAGTACTCCCTGAGGCATGTCTCTTATAAAGGGGTTCATATGTATAAGCATGCTGCACTTATGATCTACTAGTGCATGTGTGTTACCATTATAAACACATGGCTTTCCCGCGTGAGAAACACGTGCCCCCCCCCCATGTAAGCTAAGTTGCAATTCAGCCCCCATGCATGTTCCAACAGTCTCTCTTTTCCACTGCAACAAGCATTCCATTTCCTACAAAAAAATTTTCTAGCTGCGGCTGTCTTCTCTCTCCCTTTCTTTTGTGGTTATGCAGCACATTTTTTACCTTAAACATGGAAATTAAATTTACATATTTTTCAAATTTTGCAGCTGAACAAGTGCTAGCCATATCGACACCCTATACAAAGGATCAGGCACACAGAGCTTATTTTAGCTGCACAAAAAAATGTCCTGTGTATTGACCCAGAGACCGAAATACCGCTATTTGCATTTGCAACCTGGTGCTCTGCATCAAGTTTCTTCTGTCTCAGTGTACAAAAAGTAGAAAAATGAATATATAAATAAATCTGAAGAGAAAAAGGATGTTTAATTGGAGCCATTGCATGGCAAGGAAATGCTAGTTAAGGACAAAAGGCCCACTTGGCCATCTTATCCCAAACTTGGTAGTATCATGGTGTCACACCTGCACATGTTACCACGTTACTTGCCAAGTGCACTGACCTTAAAGAGAAGTGTTCATTAAATGACGATGTGGTACCCCCCAAAGCCCTCAGAGCTACGACAAGTGGTGCCAACAATCAGGTATGGAAATTAGCAGGTAAAAATGTTCTCAGTCTCCCTACCTGCTATTTCAATGGCTTGATCAAAGTTGGCTCCTAGTATAACCGCACAAATATGCATCACAAAAAGAAACTGGTTAGACACAGGACAGAGTGCTGCACACAAATACACATCACAAAAAAAACTATGAAGACACAGATCAAGTGATGAAATAAAGATCACTAAAGTTAAAAAAGGAAGCAGAAAATTATAAGTATAATGAATCAGCACTGAAATCACATAGTCAAATCCCATTTCAAACATCTGGCTGGCTGTGCTCAAGAAAATGTGGTTACTCAAGAAGGCAGATTAAAGGCAGTGACAACCAATTTTTATGTGCCTGTTTTCTTTATTTGAAGAAAAAGCTTACTGGTCAGGGTTTCCAATCATGTAATGACAATGGGAAAACACTGCAAAATTCTTTATCAGAGCTTTTTTGTCTATGGAGTCTTAAACGCAACCCATGTTGCAAACAGCGGCCAAAAGCCATTGGGTGTGCTTGCACCAGGTTCTGCCGCAACAGAGCACATGTGCGCACTGCCTGAGAGACTCCACGCGCATGCGCCACGGTTAGAAGCAGGTTTTCGCATGCTGCAAAGGCAGTGCCCCTTCTCACTGTCGGCTCCTTTTACAGCATAGAAAGAAAATAACAAGGCAGGGATGCGTTTTTATGTCCCCACAGAAATTTTAAGCAGGAGTTGACCGTATGAACAGCAGCAGGCAGCAAATAGCAACTTAAAGACTCTAAAACATAGTACCAACTCTTCACCACCAGGCAACACCATGTTTCTGTTGCCACGATTTTCAAGCTTAACTTAAAAATACAAATCTTATTCAAATCGTGAAAGGGTGCTCCATCCTATCACTATAATTCAAGATCTTTCCAAACATGCAAAGGTCCATTCACGTGTTCCGGCCAGTTGCCGGTCCTTTTAAGAGCCTTTAAAGATTACTTAAACTAGGCCTAGTTGAATGTGCTTCCCTTGTTTCAGATGCACACAGCAAAAGTGTTATCCAGCAGCAGAAAGCACAAAAAAGAGCTGTTGGGATTATTTTTAGCAAAGAGATTGGACTTATTAACACAGCTTATGTAACTAAATATCATCAAAACTTTAAAGTGCACAGAAGTTCTCACATGAAATTATTTCTGGAAAACTTATGAGGGCTATGTTTTTCTCTAGGTCCAGTTGGTTGAAAGATCAAAGCTACAGTGCAACTCAAAATTGTTTGTTTTGGAACATTTAGATGCTGCAACTCTACTTACAGTGGCTTCACTTCAATCAAGACAGTTGTTGTAGAGTGGTAATAACTTTCCTATGCCCTCCTCACAGAACGCAGCCAGCTGCCTCAGGGCTACCGGCTACATAGTGTCCCCAAGGTCCTTTCATTGACCAAATCAGTCACAATAAAAATTGTGACACTGTGCAGAGATGTGCCACGCAGTGCCTTTAGTATGGTCATCGATTGCACAAAGTCCAACTTATTAATTCTGAGTGTGCAGTGAGCATGCAAACAGGACTCTAACAATAGAGCCTTCATTAAGTGTGAAGTTCATGGAGTCATTTGACTATTCTATGACTAGTGGTGCACTTCAGCCAAAATTCATTGATGAATGGGTAAATGTGTGGTAGAACTTTCATGAGTGACACCAGAGTGCGACAGTGGAGAGAGAACACTGAAGCAGGTTGTATAGACAATGAACCGCAGTAAGCGAACCGCATGCATAGTTGGTAGGAAGCATTGGTAGCAGCCCAAAGTGAGTGTAGCGTAGGAAATTTAGTGCCATGCTAAGAAAAATGTGCCAATTGGAGAAGGTGACCGTCTAGAGAGGTAGCTGGGAAAGGGCCAGTGTAAAAGAACACCAGATCGTCATATCCCTCCACTATGGTGTTGCTTTTCTATCTCATTCCCTTTCCCCATACCCCCACAGGCACTGAGCCTTGCTCCCAACATGGGCTGCAGGAAATAGCATCGTTTACTTAGGCAAACCACAGTTATTAAAGGTTTCCCATAAAAAAGTGGAATTTTCACTGTGGTTTTGATTTCACAACAAATCAGATGATAACGAAATAGCCTTTTCACAAGAAATCTGTGAAACGGCAAAACTTCATTTTCTAAAGAAACGAAACAAAGATATTGTAACAAGCACTTACCAAGCACGAGCACCCGAGATCCAATGCCGCTCTTAACTAGTCATGACACTACAAATACCAAGTGGTGCCGATTTTTGCTCACACTCTTGCATAAAAAAATAACTCTTTTCTAAAGACAGCATATGACTAGAACTCTCTGCCAGCAGAGCTTTTAGGTAGGAGAATTTTGGAAGACAGCTTGAAAATGTATTTTAGACCCACATGGTATGCCTACATTCAACGTACCTGCTGCATGCTATTGTATCCTCGATACTACTGGTCTTTTATCATTACACTGTTCTATTTACTCTATCATATTGGCCCCCCCTGGTTGGAGCTTAATAGGCAAGCACTATTTGTAGACAAAATGAAACAAAAACACTCTCGCTTGAATCCTTTTAACTACCACCTACCGCTAAACATTCCAGGCTGGGTACTTGAGAGATCTCTTCATCTAATGTGGCTTGCGTTTGATTACAAGTAAATTCCAGTGCTGCTTATCGAAGCAATAAGACGAAATAAGTTACACTTTCTATTGACAACCATGAACAAAAATGAGCACAGTATGTCAACTGCCCCCGTTGGCAAAAATATTAGACTAAAAACAGGACAAGCAAAGTTAGTACGCATTTCGTCTCTCTTCTGGTCACCAATGGACCTTTTTCATGGATGTGGTATGTGTATGAGTGGCATTGGTGACAAAACGCACGCCATGTTTTTTGGTGGTGAGTGCAACGAGATATGTGATGCCTGGCGTATTGTCGTCCCTAAATATATTGCCTCTGATGCTCTGCTGCTGCATGGTGGGAGATTCCAGGACAACCCACAAGTTTTGATTTCGGCAATACCCACTGGTGGTGGATCCCCTTCATGGAAAAGGTCCATTGAAAGCAGAATATATGAACAGTGAAAAGGTAAGGCCAGTGTATAGTTACGAACCTTAAATCATCACTGCCACCCATTCAGCTTTCCAAGGCTTTCCTCTTTAAGCACCAAGTATCCTCATAACAGCATGTTTCTTGACTATCCTGTCGGTGCTCCATATCTCCACAACCATCTGAAATAAAAGAGACAAGTGCATGGGTTACTTTTTCTGAGAAGTCAGTGGAAACCTCTAGGTAACAAGAGTGACAATTAAAGCAGCCCTAAACTGGCCTAATGAATATGTAACTATAAGTAGTCCTGCAAAAACTGGAAGGAGGATAATCATTGGAGTAAAAATAAGACATCTAGCCAAACCATAGCACCCTGCTATGAAAGGAGGCCCATACTGGCTGTTCGAATGTGAAACTTCGCATTTGAGAACGTCCTTGTGTGGGACTCAAATCCAGGCAGTTTTTAAGCTATGTACAGCGAACGTTGCACCATGTCATTATCATTGACTGCAGAGGCATAGCCGGAGGGGGTTTGGGAGGGGTGGTTCAAATCCCTCCAAAATTTTTGAAGTTTGTGTGCATATACAAACGAACACAGACACATACACAAAAGGGGCTCAGACCCCTTCTGAAATAAAACTCTGGCTATACCCCTGATTGACTGCATGTTTTTTTTTACATGCTGTAACACTTGCTTGTGCTTTCTGGCTGCCTTTTGCTTTTGCATCACAAAACAGTACACATTTATATCTTGCACAAGTTGCCGAATTGAACCCTGAACCAAAAACTGTACCTGAACCGGAATTCTGGCTGAAAGTGAACCTGAACCAGAACCAGTGTTCTTGGAATGTGCTTGAACCCAAATCGAACCTGAAGCAAAAAAATATCGGTTATCAGTGTGGAACAAGCGGTTCAAATAGCTAAAGTGCCACATTCTGTGCTCTTAGAAAAATGTTCTAGTACTTTATAAGTTTTGTTCACTAACTGTTTTTCACATATGTTAAAACCCTCTTAGTAACAGGAGGTAGTAACAAAAGGGTTAGTAACCGCTACTGAGCCAGAATGTTAGTAACAGGTACTACCCTCTTATAATCAGTTTAGCGGTACATCCAATGTCTTGATACATTTCATAAAGACAGTTACACAAGTTTTTCAAGTACAGAGTCTTCTCTGCATTTGATCAAGTCAGCTGTTATGCCATCTTGTTGTTTTAGCACAGGACATGCCTTTGATGGCTTTCCTAACTTCTTCAGTGGTTACATATGAAACTTCAGTGTCCTCCTGATTTGTTTCTGCTAAGGCTGCATGGTCTGTCTGAGAGCTGCACAGTTCAGAGTAGAAATATTTTGCTACCTTTACTATTTTGTTGAAGCTGTTGATAATGTTACTTTGTTTATCTTTTATCACATGCATTTGTTTCGTCTGAATTGTAGTTTCTTTTTGACCGATTCAATGCTGGTACCTTTCTCTATTGCCCTCTCTATTTCTCTCAAGTTCCTCACATCTCTCTGCCTTGCTTTACCGACCAGCTTTGATAATTCTGTGAATTCTGTTTTATCTTTTGGTGAAGTCACTTTGATTTGTTGGCGTTTTGTTTATTAAGTCTTTAGTGGATTGGGACACCTTGCTTAAATCTCGCTTTACCCCCAACTTCTATTGCTGTTTAGAAGATTACTGTCATTATGGCTTTGTTTAGTTTTATATCATCGTTCTCATGTAACATTGAATTTGTTTTTTAGGGACACCTTAAATGTTTTGTTCTTTGCTTTACTTACCTCCAGGTTTGGATTTTCTCTAGTAACTAATTTAGTTCTTGTTTCCTTTACATTAAGTACAATCTGCCGTTACGAAGCTGTGATCGATACATTTTATCTTGCCTACTACTTCTGTGTCTTGAATTATGCCTGGTTGCTTGCACATTATAAAGTAAATTTCATTTTTTGTTGCCCTGTTATGTCTTTTCCATGTCCACTTCCTGTTCTTATACTTCTTAAAGGGGCACTGACACCAAAACTTCGCGGCAAAGATAGCCCATGGGATCAATTTCCATGGACATGCCCACATCACCTACCAAATCTCAACGGTGAACACAGCTCTGAAGGTAATTTAAATAAATATTGAAGCTCGCAAGCGCAATCGAGCACTAAATGCCGTACCCCGTGGCATCAACAATAGCAAAGGTGATCTGACAGGGACCTCTAACTTCCGCAATGTCACCACAGCAGCCGAGCTCAGACAGCAATGGTGATGTCATAGCTGCTATTGCTTACGCGCTGCACCTGTGTTAGTGGGCTCCCAGCGATGCAGACCTCAAGAAAATAGCTGCCACCCAATAATGATGATAGCAACAGTGATAGCAATGTGCAGGACATATGACAGGCGAAATAAAACGAGCAAGCATTGCATGTCGTGTGGAAGTGCATCACAGTTATATGTGCTCATGTGGTTGAACTTGTTTACCCCTTTGCGAGCGCTAGATGGTGCCAGTTGCACCAGGCGCCTTGTCATTTTTGGAGCTCTCCCAAACCAGAACTGAAACTAGTGGGCAATAAACAGGCCGTAAATATTTATGTGATGCACACTGGAGCAATTGATGTGCCTTGTTATAACTAACAGATCCTCAGCTACGTATTGCAGCAAAAAAAAATCAGACGAAAATTTCTTTGTCAGTGCACCTTTAAAGAACATATTCATTAATGGGAGTTGGTTTCTTCCTTTCTGTTGCAGTGGTCTAGTACGTGGTGCTTCAATGTGGACCCTGAAGATGCGAGTGCGAACCCAGCCACGTGGTCGCATTTCAATTGAGGCAAAATGCTATGGGAAGCGCACTTTGCAGTATCAGTGCACGCCAGATAACCTCAAGTGGTCAAAGCTTCCACAACCCCCAATATGGTATGCCCTGCCTTTCCACTCTTCCATTTTGTTTCCCCATGAATCTGGGCAGCGGTGCCTACAGGGGCAACAGAAAAAGAAGTTCTTTCTTTAAGCAAATGACTATTTATCCTTTGTCTTTGGAATTGCCTGTGAAAGTTAGCACAATTCGGCATGCTGAAGTGGAGCACGAAAACATACATTATTCTCATGACAAATTGAAATTTCTGCTCAGGAAAAGGTGTTCTATAAAACTTGCAAAATACACTTAGTGAAAACTGCGATGTCTACACTGGAAAGCACCGAATGTATACGTACTATCAAGGTCAAATGATACTGAGATCTGTGTTGGCCTTGCTGTGAAACTTCACAATGTTTGAGCACACCCTTGAAAAAACTTGCGAGCAAGCCATCTCCACATTATGCAACTGATCGATTTTCTGTGTCAGTTTAGACAAAGCTAAATATTTTGTTGTCATTATCCACATGTTTGTATTCACTCACAAATGCGAGACTGCTCAATGAGATGTACACCACAATAGACGCATTTATGCTATATAACTGCAAGTTTTTTTATCACAAATTTCAATGTGAATCTCCAGGTGCCACCTTGTTGTTGTGCACATGTATTAAATTATGTAGGGTATTCGCTTTGTGGCAAGCACACTCTATGAATATTTCATTTGATATACGTCTTTTGATCTTGTTTTACGAGATTTGGATGATCATTTCTCTGCTATCTGATGCGGTGCGAAAATTTAGCCTTTCAAACATTTATTTAAATTTCCATTGTTTTACTCGATTCCTGTATGACTAGCAATAGAAAGGAAGACATGTGGCAGCCACTCAAGAATGGATATGTCGAAGGTCCCCAAAGGCTTGCCATGTAACGCAGTGCTCATAACATGGCCGTGTTTCTCAGCATGCCTGCTCTAGCTGTTTTCACTGTTTCTCTGATTTATGTGACAACATGGCTAGCTGCTTCCAATGCACTAGCGGGCCTGACCACCGTCTCAAAAACCTTGCGTATGTGCTATGCATGTGGTGTAGAATATACGATCCAAAATGAAGATAGAATTAAGTCAAAAATTACGTGTAAGGTCCTGTAATAGAGCCAGCTCCTAAGAGCATGTGAGTGGTCCTTGCCATTGTATCCTGCTGGCTTAAATTTGTACCGCTATAGGATATTGCCCAGAATTTTCTGTAATGGATAACCATAGTGTGACATGCTTTTTTTGTGTGGGTGAATTCTATCCAGTCCTCGTGAGCTTCCAAAAGCCACCACTTGATCAATGCTCCTAAGAGCGCTCCAGGCTAGCACAACCAGTGCTGTCAAAAGTCAAATGTGACATTTACTGCCCCTAATTGGTTCGTGAACCGATTCAAAGCTTTCTCTCTCTAAACTGGAACTGAGCCAGAGCTAAATAGCGTGAACTGAACCCAAACCATAACCCGAACCCCTATTTTTTTTCAGTTTGGCACCCTGATCTTGCAGTGGTATCTCATGTGTTTCAGAAGGGACCTTTAGCATCATTATAAACTTTAACTAAACTTATAACCCCCGCAATGTTATGCAGACTATGAGGATTCTTTACATTTATTAATGTGCATTCATTAATATTATCAGTCTCACTAATTTGTCAGTACCATTGTGTGCATAATGCCTTTAAAAAGGTAACACTAAATTCATAGTTAAAAGAAGAGATTTTGGTGATTTACATTACGAGATATTTTTAACTGGCAAGATTATTTCATGAAGTACAGGTACCAGAGATTTCACTGTTCGTTTTGAGCCATGACAAGCAATATAAGCAATGAAAAGAGACATATCACAGCACTAAGACAATGTTCTAAGACAGAAACTAAGACAATGTTCAAGAAAGTTTATTTTCAAGATAATGGTTGAAAATAAACTTTCTTATAAACTTATAAATTTTCCTTATTATAATTTTTTTATTAACTTTTTGGGGTCACCCCAGGCGAAAAGCGGCCGAATGGAGCTTGAAAAGTGCCTGGGGGAAAAAATAACAGTATATCAGAACTAACAAGAAAACTGAATAAACAGTCATGATATATAAAATTATGATATATGTTCAGACACACATTCACTCAGCTCCACCGGGCTTACATTCATGTCTATGTACCCACTCGACCACTATGCAAGAGTAAACCTAAAGTGTAATTATGGTTAATAGATGTTGTATTAGTGAATACTTGAATTTATATCCCAATACAGGTAAAAGCACGGGGTACAGCTCTGAAGTATTCAGTACAACAAATGAAGGTGCAAGTTACTTTCCTCAGCTGTCAGAGAATATTGCATGCAAGTTAAAGGTTAAAGACAAGAGTGATGTTTACTATCACTGCTAAGGCTGTGCGTTCAGCCCTATTCACTTAGTCACTAGAGTACAGAATTAATTTGCAACCATGTCCACTCCTGCACACTCAGTCCCGATAATAAGATTGATATCGACGAGCGCTGTTTACCGCCTCCTTCCGGTGGAACCCATATTACATACATACTTATTCATGTAGTGCACGTCTACACAGTCCGATCAATATTAAGTATACCTGACTCTAAGCGCGATGCACTGCCAAGGTGCCTTCAAACTCCACTCGAAAAGAATTAGTCGGTTGGTCCTTGTAATTACGATTAAGACATCCGATCCGCGCCGGCTTGCACGGTGCAACGAACGGTGTTATCGTCGCCAGCTTTGGAAACAATCTACGATTCCCCAAGAAAAGTATCCACGCTTAGACAACCGCAGGTCACTAGATCAACTTTTCTTCAAGCTCGACGACACGGGCAACGCGAGTCTATACTTTGTACACGCATTACGTACTACAGTGTTCATGTGAGCAAATAAAATAGCAGTTTAAGAACAACATAAGACCTAGCAACAGCATAGTAACATGGTACCTCAATTACGCGCTGCACTTGGTAGATACGGGGCAAACGAGAGGGAAATGGGCACGCCGTCAACGCCAACAGAAATCGCGCAACATGCTATGCACGACGCGAATCACTGCAGCATTCCGTGAATTACATATACCGGCTTTGCATGCGTCTACACGAAGCGACAAGGGTGCACCGGCGGGGTAACATTGCTGGCAGGCGAATCGGCATAAAATTTAAATGCGCAGTTGCCACGGCTGAACAAAAACTCAAGCGCACGGGCATGCAGTGGGTCGGTGATTGGTAGTATACGTACACACAACTGAAACAACAAATAATTCAAGCCCACTTGAACTCACCGTGAAATCTTTCGACAAGTTCCTCCTAGTCCGCTGCGCTGCATGGCCAAGGCATGGCTGCATTCGGAATCAAAAAGTCGCGGGAAGTGCAAACACAACAAACCGCCGCTGTTGCAGCCATCGGCGAGATGTTCAAACAGCGAGGTCCGCACTGCCGGAACCATAGGGTTTACTCTATGGCCGGAACCATGTGGTGCCGCACTCATTTGGTTTGGGAGCGCAAGGTGGTGCCCTCTGAACTTAGCTGTTCGTTTTCGTGGCCTCCGCGATCGGCTGCGGCGGCGCGGTGTTGCTCCGGCATTGCTCCGGCCGTCCCATTCGGACGGAGAGGGTGTAATTGCGGAAAGGGGCGTGGCCGCTCTTCTGTGCGCGCCACGCCCTGAATAAATAGAATCTCTCTCTCTCTCTCGCCGCACCGTGGCGCGCGGAACCCAAGGCAGGGGGGGGGGGGGGGGAGGACATGCACTGCCGGTAGGGTGCCTCGATGTGCGCGCGCCTCCGCTCCGGAGGAGCACATCGAGGCACCCTAACTGCCGGTCCGGACGCGCGCGCTCGCTCCCTCGAGCGAACGCGCGCGTCGTCCAGACCGGCCGTGGGACATGTTGTGAGTTGCGCGTCCGCGCTCTCGGTGGCGCCACCATCGGGGCGACGACAGCGCACCGCCGGCGGCAGCAAGCGAAAGGTCATTAAGCCTTTAAATTGCCTACTTTATTTGTAGAACTTCAAATCGATTCACATAAAAGAGGAGTTGCCCTTTAATTTTAAGTCACGGGAAGCGTATTGAACACGAACGCTCAAACGTTTTAAATAATGAAACTTCTTGAATGAGTGACGACATAGCGAGTAAGAAACTATGGGTGACGACGAGCGAAAGCGAGCAGTGAGTACCAGAAGACTGATGTCAACTGCACAGTTGAGGGGAACGCGCGCAGTGAAACCGAAACTGCCTTTTTTATCTCTCTAAATCAACCCACACAGTGCAACAGAATAATGCATATTGTTGATTGGAGGGTCACGATCCCGAATGAGCACTTAGTACTAAATGCTCAGAAAACGTTTCACGACCCCTATAAATAACTTGTTTCTGCGCAGTGCCGCCGGAAGCGCGGTGACAGGTCGGAGAGCTCCAAAACGCGGAACAACGTCCTATCGAGGACCGTCATGTTGGTAGTTTTAAGCATTTTTAATCCATGACCGCTTGTTTCGCGTATTCCATCTTGTTTTGAAGCTCTCCCTAAACATGCGTCGCGGACACGAATACTAACTGCAGCGCAAGCATAGCCGTTAGGTGAAAGCGCCTTGCGGCAGTCGCCTTGAGCCTGCAGCGATACGAAAGCCACTAAAAAGCAGTAATTCGAAAGTCTGGGCTTTGCCGAGCGCACGAAAGGGCTATCCGAAAAGCTCAAGGACTGATTGGACAATGAACGAGGTGCTTCCTGTTGATTGGTAATTATGTAATGTTGTATAGGATTATTATAATTAAGAGATTACGCCCATAGCCATCCCCTCACGAG
The DNA here is from genome assembly GCA_013339685.2 of Hyalomma asiaticum. Classification (NCBI taxonomy): domain Eukaryota; kingdom Metazoa; phylum Arthropoda; class Arachnida; order Ixodida; family Ixodidae; genus Hyalomma; species Hyalomma asiaticum. The sequence continues at coordinate 15,495,811 of CM023481.1, read as the reverse complement.
GCATGCAATGATAGTCTGAAGCGCTAATTTGATCGGTACTGGATGTTGGAAAGGTAACTGCGATGTCATGCGAGTGCAAGAGTATTTGTTTATTTGTCTTAATTGCTCTTAATAAATAAGAAAGAAAGGTAGCCAGTGCCTGGATACTGCGACAACAATACTTCCATGTATTTATTCGGTAAAGCAAAGGCTGAGCTGGGCACGGTATTGCCTCGTGTCGAAAATTTTCCGCAACACTATATGAAATGAACTCACGATGATGTCTTTCAGTGGCCTGGTTTTGTTATCCGACGCGTCGCGGCGTTTGTTGTGAGTGCGCGGAGCGAGCCGACAGCGGAATACAAGACGAGGGAAAGAGGTCGCGTCTGTTATTATTATATTTCACATAGAAAGGCGGCGGCCCTTTTTGTTCCGAGTACAGGAGGTAAACCAAACCACTGGAACGCGCCTCCTTGGAGCTCTAAAGAAGGAAAAAAAAAGAGAAAAAAAAGGCGTCCCGCAACGTGAGTCGTCAAACGTGATGTGTGGGGTGCCGTAAGGTCCTCCTGTCGTGAGCCATGTGGCTATCAGTATAGAAATTTAGCCGAACCCCCACCCTCGTTATTTTTTTTTCTTTTTGGAAACAGCGTGAGAGGTCGAGCAGTAGCACTCCGTGTCTCCTGATAAGAAAGCGTCGACGGAACGAGCGGGCCGGCTCCCGCGATTCTCCTTCCACCGTTGCACTACCGGGAAGCGTTAAAGCTTTGCTCCTGGTGATTTTCAGTCTTCACCACACAATGCCGAAAAAATAACAAGATCTACTGATTAGCCGCATGATGTTAAATTAAGGTAGATGGTGAGATACACGTTCAAATGATCAAAGTTGCCCAATTCAATGCATGGTGACAAGTGCGGAGATGGGGCCATGGTTCTCTCCATTCCCCGCCACCTATCTTCCTTTTTCAACGTCGGGCAAAACTGGAGCAGACAAAGTTTGACGGGACAATGAGGCACGTCTTCGACCCCGCCGGGCTAGTTGCATCGCGACGTATACTGCGCGCGTATCGACAGCTGGCATATTTGCCCTTGCAAATCACAAGGTACAATTTGAAAACATCTGCGTATTTCAGCGGACTAAACCGAAACAACATTCGTTCTAGAATCGCGTCATTTACGGCCAAATAAGAAGCACCAACGCGCTTCTGCTTAAGCGCGCTCTTTGTCTATTTTACCCTGGCAGTGAAATCTGCATTGAAGGCTCATTTTTATGGGTCACGCAAAGCATATGCCACGTACGGCCATTGCGGTTGCGACATACGAACAAAGCTGCCGTACTATGCGCCGTGCTATGAAAGTGCCGCTGGCGACGTCTAGCAGCGGCGCCATCTTGGGCTGTTTGCTCGTCGGGCTCTCCATCCGGGCGCGTGCATTCGTTTTGCGTGTTTCAGCAAGATTTTACTTTCGCTCTTTGCAAACATCGTGTAATGGTTAAGTAGGTTCATTTGAGCATATGCGGGATCCGATTGATTAGTAGGACAGTTGCCATCAGCATTGTTTGGCGTGTTATTGCGCGGGCAGAGGCGGGATCTGCGAGGCGTGTTATTGCGCGGGAAGAGGCGGGATCTGCGAGGCCGGTTGGTAGCAGTAAAACTGGGAAGCCGGGAACCGTGTCGTCTCTTTTTTGTTTGAGTTACTGTTGTAAGATGAGTCGCCGCATAATAGGAATACTGTTGCTTTTGCTAACAATGGTGCCACTCGCATTAATGTCTCAATTAGAGCAACCTTAATTCAGTCAGAGTGTCCTTAAAATAGGGTGCTTCCAAAATTATGGAAAATTATCACAATAAACAATACCTTGAGAAATAAACGACTAGTCACGCAACACTATACATCAAACGAACCCTTAATTCAATGCGGACATGACTAAAGCATAATTAGCATGATAGCAAGTATTTAAGTCACGCACTATGAAAGTGAGTTGCCTGTACAGAAATCAATGATTGAAAATCGCTAATGTTTGTAAGTCACGCAAGTTAGGTTAGAAGGGTTACGATAATGAGCGTACACCGTGATAACGAACAACTCACGATTAAAGAATGACGTGATTTTGCAAAGCATGTAATTAATGACACAAGGAAGAGCTTGAAACTGTAAGAAGGCGGTCGATATGGGTGTGAAACAAAAGGTGCATGTCGACGAATGTAATAATGGTCATAGTCACGTTCATGACATGACATGATGTGCTATGTCGTGAGCGTGACTGTGCAAAGACAAATCTAAGGGAAGGAGGTCAAGATGAGTGTCAAGCAAACGATGTAAGTCGGGAGACGCGATAGGAGTAGGTCATGTTCATGATATGAAATGCATGATATAACATGAGCATGACGAAGCAAAAATTAACGGAAATGGGTCAAGATGGGTGTCAGACGAAAGGTAAAGCTCAAGGGCTGTGATATAAGTTATAAACTTATTTTTGACAGCACTTACATGATATGGCACTAGCATCATTACGCAAAAAGCTGTCAAAGGGGGTCGATACAGGTTGTAAAACGAAAGGCACAAGTGGAGATGCGATATGAGTTATAGTCATTTTCATGACATGATGTGGTCATGGCACGACATGATTATGAGTCAACATGAAAGCTTTAAGGTAGTTAAGATGGGTGTCAAACGAAAGCTACAGCTCGAGGGATATGACACGTTATAATCCCCTGGGCCAGGTGTGGCCGCGACGGCATGGCGCCGCTAAATGACGCTACTACTTTTACTTCAATGTGCGTGCGTGTGTGCTTCTGCCGGAGATACTTTTCTAAGAACTGTGTTTGCGAAGAGTCGTCCACAGGTGTGCGCTAATTGCTACTATTCGTCAAGGATCTGTCATCATCCAGAAGGGACACCTCGCCCCCCCCCCCCCGCCATTTACTCGAGGCGTACATGTAGAGGGGGCGAAGACACCAACGTGGGGGCCACCACCATGGGCGTCGGAGTGACGACCCCTTCAAACGGACCTTCATGCAGCGATTGGACCTTTGTAATAAAGGCATTCCTTATCTAAGCATCTAGCGACATCAATCGGGATAAAACGAGCCGCCGAGCTCGCACTCGTCGCCATCCTTCCATCGTGCACGATGGAAGGATGGCGACGAGTGCGAAGGATGGCAAACTCCTGTTAACTTTACTCATTTCCGGTCGCTCTCCTCGGCTTTCTACTCCCGAAGTCCCAGTGCCTGCGGGTCTTCGTCACCGCTCTTCCCGCTGGTCGACTCTTGCAGCGGGCCAGTCGCTACAGCCACGATGCCGGGCTGCAGAAAACAGCTTTCCAATCACAACTATTTATCCTTTCTCTTCGGAATCGTCTGTGAAAGTTAACGCCATTCGGCGAGCTGCAGTGGAGCACGAAAACATTAATTGTTTTCATCACAAATTGAAATTTCTGCGTAGCTGATAAAACCATATTTTAAAAACACTGCGATGTTTACACTAGCAAGCTCTGAATGTATATGCATAAAAGAGAATGGAGAACGGACAGTCGGAGATCTGTGTGAGCCTTGCGTTGCAACTCCGGAATATTTGATCACAACTGTTATGTTCGGCGATAGATCGGTGGGGAAGAATAGGCAACGGTGACCTAGCGCATGGCTTTTCTGTATAAACGTCGTGGTCTTCCCTCAGTATACGCAGTAAAAACGGCGGCTTTGTTCCCGCGACGCACGCGGTCAGTAATTGCTGTGACGTGCATAGCTGCACAGCAGAGGGGACATGATGAGTGACAGGACTCGTCACTGCGGCATTGTAGAGGATTTCGGAGGAAACGGGGCATATGAGAAAGGAACAAAAGGGGGGAGTCGCTTGCAAGAACAGCGGGGGATCCCTGTCGAAGTAATCCTTTGACCTTTATACTCGGTCGAACTGTCGTCAAGGGGTTGCCCCTTCGGAGGAGATGACCCCGCCGTGGAAATGCACGGAAGTGCTTTTGGGTACAATAGACCTCTCTAGAAGTTCTCTTGAAGCGGCGGCTTGGTTGCATGCCACCGGGTAAATAGAGTGGCAATGTGGGCCTGCTGCAGAGTTCTGCTAACTGATCACGGGATTAGTGGCCGACTACATCTTTCGGAGAAGCTCGGTGCAGCGAGCAGGCCGAAGTGTGGGAATGCGAAGGCGTAACCGTAGGCTGTGATAGAGAGAGTGAATACGTGTTTTTATTGGTGAAAGGCTGCATGTGGGTTGGTCCCGGAAGGCGGTCGCAGAAGCGATTAGGTGTATTTAACGAAGAACAGAGAAGAGATGGAGGAGGGCTTAGCACTAACTCGGGTCGCAGACGCGGCAAGGTAGTCAGAGGTCGAGCTTGGCGCTGCCTTTGACGAGTTATGATGAAGTTTTAAAGCTTAGTGCTTATTCACGTTTGAGTGCAAACGTTAAGGGCTCGGAATGAACCGCTTGGTGTGGTTTGAGCCCAGTTGTGTTGTGATGTCTGCGACAGTACTGGCCGCCCCGGCCAAGTTGTGTAAATTGTGTACAGTGTGAATAAACCTACGTGTTTGCCGTGAGGACATCTTGGCCCAGACTCCGTCCTTCAACGTGTCGCCGCGGTCATTAGAACCATCGAGGGAGAGAGGACAATCATCAAATTTAACTACAACCTTTAAGAAATTTGTGAACAAGCGAGTCTCCCATGTATGCAACCGACCTTGTGTTAATTTAGATCTGTGTTAATTTAGACGAAGCTAGTTATTCAGTCGCTATTCTCTGCATGCTTGCATTCATTCATGATTGCAAGTCTTCTAACGAGACGTACTCCACAAAAGGATTGCCGCATAACTGCCCATTTTTTATCATTACTTTGAAGGCGAATCTGAATCTCCGTATGTCCGGATGCAATCCTGTCGTGGTTCGCAAGTTATCTAGGGCAGTCTACTAAAAACTTCCTTTAAATTCTCTTTTTCATTATTCCCCTTCTTTCTCTCTCTCCCATCTTTCTATTCCGCCTTCCCATTCCACCAGTGTAGGGCAGCCAACCGGACGCCTTTCTGGTTAACCTCCCTGCCTTTCTGTTTTCCCCTTCCTTCCTTCCTTCCTTCCTTCCTTTAAATAGCTTTTACTCGACATGGAATGATCATTTTTGTCTAACACTGTTATCCGACGCGACTCTAAAATTTAGCCCTTGGGACATTCATATAAATTTCGACTGTTTCACTCTATGCCATTATTAATAGCAATAGAAATAAAGACGTGCAAAGGAGAGCGTAAGGGTCAGCGTGTCTGAGGTCCGCAAAGGCTTGTCAAGTAACGCAATACTGACAACATGACCATGTTTCTTACTATGCCTGCTCTAGCTATCTTTACCAAGTTTCGCTGATTTATGTCAAAGCATCGCCAGCTGTTTCCGATGTACTAGCGGACCTACCAATGTACTGAAAATCCTTGAGTGTGCGTAGTGCGAAGCAACATATGCGATCAGAAACGAGGATGGAATTAAATGGAAAATTACAAAATGTTAGTCCTGTGTAGACACGTCCCAAAAGCTATACACTAAAGAGCAAAACTATTTTTCCCTGTTTCACATACCAAAACCACTTTTTCGTACCAAAAGCACCACTCTTGTTAGGGAAAGTGCTCGGTGAGCGAGAAAACGCGCGAAAATATACCACAGGGGGGCGACGCCTTCTTGAAGATCCCTCACCAATTGGCTCTGACGTCATAGATTTCTAAGGCCCTGCTAATACCCATACAACTTCTAACCGGTAGAAATGAATCACATTGTGTTCTTCGGTGACCATAGAAATAACTTAGCGAGTTTCACGAAATTCCGTAGAGCCTATCAGGCCGAAATCCTGAAAAATAAAAAAAAAGATGGAAATTCGTGACGGCATGCTTGCGTTTAGGGCTCAGGTTTCATCATGAAATTTGAAAAAATGAAACTTTGGACTTCACTTTCTCCTCTAATATTCAACTCAGGATGGTGAACGAAACAATAGTAGAGTAGTTATACAAGGATCTATATATATAAAAAGATTTCCTGTTTCACTTCGGTGTCCGTTTAAAGTATATACGTGACTCGTCCTTGGCACTGTGCGGTCAGCTTACATTTCTAGTGTTATCGGATATTCCTAGGCATTTTCTATGATGGGCAACTCTAGTGCGACGTGTGTGTGTGTGTGTGTGTGTGTGTGTGTGTGTGTGTGTGTGTGTGATCGAGAGAGAGAATTTCAGTCTTCTCATGCTGCTTAGAGTGTTTCGTACTAGCATAACCAGCGCTGTCACAGTCAATGAAGTTTCATCAGTGAATGTCACCAAGTGTCTTTTATCAGTGAGCAAGACCGTATGCGTCGATTGAATGTATCCATTGTAAAATGGCCAGCCGGTTTCAACCGCACGTATACTATTGGTCCACTTTACGATCGACGCTGTTATCTGTGTGAAGCTTATCAGTTTGGTTTAGAAGACATGCAGGGAAGTTTCCGTGCTTCATCTTCAGCTCCAGCCCTTATTGAGGAGTGCCAGAGGAGAGTCGCCACCGTCTGAAAATATACTTTAAAGAATAGAAGTCGCAATAAGATTGGCGATGAAATTCGTAGAATTTCAACTTTCCTCGAGCATTCGACGGTGGACATCCTTAGCCGTAGCTCCTGCGTTCGAAATAATTTAGGGGCAAACACCAAGAGCGTGCATGTGGCTTGGTTTCTTGCAGAGCTTTGTAGGTTCTTGCCTAAACTACGTGCGTCGACAGGATTGAATCCATTTACGACGGGTGTTGAGTGGGTGGAGGGAGACAGAAACCTCTTCGTTGGGCGCCTTCTGCTCGCCGGCGATGCTCCGTCGCTGTACTTTCCGCACTGAACAACAACGTGCATGTTAAGAGCGCCGGCGTCAACATCGTGAGTATGCGCGACGGCGGCGGATGGAGATCACCGACAACAGGGGAGCGCACACCCAGGATTCCTCCCTGGGCTCGGTTAAAATTTTGACAAGACTAAGGGGAGCGTGTAGCAGGGGTCACTTTTTCAAAACGCAATCTTTTTGCTTCATCTGGAGGAATCCGAAAGCTATATTGTAAAAAGCCGAATGATACTAATACCTACAGGATGGTGATGCCATTAATTTCTCCATGCATTTTACCCAGAGTTTTCCAAAGGGCCTGGGAGGACCAAGAAGCCGTTCTTCAAACCAGTGCTTGTAGCAACTAAGCGATTAATTGAATAAACCAACGCGTAATACAGTTCTGAAGGAGTTAGTTCTTCCTCACTATCTTACTTTAGCCAAATTTGTCGGCCCGTGCACTGATAAAGCTTGTCAGGGACTCGTGTCGCCTTCCGGCCAGGAGTCCACAGGTCAGGAGAGGAGTGCGATGAGCGTTGGGAGTGAACTATGTACACATGCTGGTAGCTGACTGCACACTGCCCTTTCCCCCGGGCGTTCTTCACTTGATTAAATAGCCCGCTTTCCCCAGTACGTCGTCTAGGGAAGACTCGGCTGAGGCTGCTTCCCATCAAAGGTCCTGGTCCGTCCCAAAGGGGTAGAAGGTGATGCACCGCCGTTTTAATTGTTGTTGCCACTGGTCTGCTACAAAATCCGACCACCGGGTAGCGTGGTGGTTAGAGGCGAAGACGACCCGCGGGTATACCGGGACTGATCGAGGCGACGGGAGCCGGAGACAGTGTGAGAAAACTTAACAGAATTTTATTTACATGATTAGAGTGAAGAAGGAATGCGGAAGGAATGCATCGAGAACGAGCTCGGTGGCTCGTTTTATACAAGTTCAAGTTCCTTGTTAGGGAGCATGCCTTCGAATCCGACGCCCGTGTTGACCGCCTCCAAGGGGGTGTCAACTCCACACCCTCTCCATGTCCGCCCCGAGAGCTGCTAGTGCACACCTGCGGACGGTAGACTCGTCGCAAACGCAGGACGCAGGGAAGGTCCCCGTCGCGAGCACTTAACCTCATCCTGCCGTGCAAAGTCAGTGTTCGCGCACGAACGCACACACACTCGAACAAGCAGAAGCTACATTTCCATTAGGCGGCGCCGCGTTGTTGCAACACCACCTGTCGCGGCTCGACTCGGGTGCGTCTCTCGTGAATCTACCCTCACAGGCAGTGTTGAGGCCCATCATCCACAGCCTGGACCCTGATAAAATTAGTCACTCTCTGGGAGAGGAGAGAATGGAACGAATGTAGAGCCGGGAGAACCACGTGCGCCGTTCTTGAAAGTAAGCCCGATGGTAATATTTTCAGTTTCGCTGAAGCAACCCTTCTCGCAGCCGGGCCACGAGAACGCATGCAGGACTCCTGGAGACCTCCTGCTGAGGTGATAATGAAGTGGACATCAGCGCTCGCAGCGAGCTTTTTGTAGGCGCCGCCTCGTTTCCCGCTTTCGGTCGCAACACGTTGCTGAGATGCCAGCCGGTTTGCGGTCGCGCAAAGTACGACACTCTGTACCTGGTCCTAAATTGTCAGAGCAGAACATCACATATTTTGTTTCCAGCGAATCTCGCCACACTATAAACTTCCAAGCCAACTTGAAGCGGTGATGTGACCGAGGGAAGGGTGGTGGCGTCACAACCCCGCAACCCAGTGTCGGGTGTTGCAAATATCGCAAATTGTAAAGCGAGAGGCGTCACATGATTGTACGATCCGGCTCTATACGTTTCCCCGAGGCGAAGGGAAGAGGGGGAGGGGGGCAACTCGATTGTGGGCAACTCGTTTGGGGCTAAGTGTATCGTGTGTGATCGACTGTGGATTGCGGAGGCCTTGTGGAATGCGTGATCAGCATCAGGTTCAACGTGCGGGATGGCGTTGCGCCGGACGAGAGCGCGTGTGGGACGTGCCGTGAAGCTTCGCTGCCCTTCCATCTTCACAGCCTGGAAGGACTCTGCATTCGAAATCGAAAGTAAAATCGTCTATTCCGCTTTCTTCCCTGCTGCTCCTGCAGCCTCGTCAGACACCAAAAGCGTAACGGCGTAACGGCGATATGCGTAACGGCGATATGACGCCACCCCCTCATAATTTTGCTCATCTTGCGGGAATAGCCTGGTGCAACACACAGTTTATTAACCCCTTCTTCTTTAGGCACCATCCGGGAGTCGACGATAGTGAGTAAGATGTACCCTAATGAATGGTTGATTTATGGTGTATCACGCACCAAAACCACGATATCATTGTGAGAGACGCCGTAGTGCAAGGCTCCGAAAATTTCGACCACCTGGGGTTCTTTCACATGGCAGAGTACGCGGCTGCATTTCGCCTCCATCGAAATGCAGCCGCCACGGACGGGACTCGTTCCCGCGACTTTCGGATCAGCAGACCAGTGCCATAGCCGCTTGACCAGCGTGGCGGTGCACGGTGCTTTATCCGTTTTGATTTTTGCTTCTTCTAGCGCATTTTTGTTTAAAAATTCTGTTGCCAAACGCGTAGGTGTTGGCGGCGTGCGCCTAAGCGACGGTCGATTGCTCATTGCCGAAGAGCGCTACGGTCACTATGGCGCTCCGACAATCTCCATGTCCTCCTCTCCCACTTATCGCTTCGAGCGCCACGTTCGGTGTGTAAAGTGTGTTCTCTCTGTCCTTTCAATTCCCCACTGAAGTGTATCGGCTGAGGTGTCCTGACTGAGAGCACTGAGAGGCAGTGCGAATCGGCGAAGCGCGATTGACCAGATAAGGTGCACCACCGGCGCGGGTTCGACAGCTCTTTGCAGGAAACGGTAACCTGGCTCTGCAGCCTCGTCACAGAAAAGGACTGGTCCGTAAAGCAGCGAGCCGCCGTTGTGCGTGGTGTTCGTGCCATCGGAGACATGCCAACCTTGCGCACGGCGTTTGAATTATGTTTGCCAAGTATACATCAGCATGAGAACGCGGCAATACCGCAGTGATGATTTACGTGTGGGGTTTAACGCCCCGAAAAGCACGTTCTGATTATGAGGGACGCCGTAGTGGAGGGCTTCGGAAATTACGACCACCTGAGGTTCTTTAAAGTGTACTGACATCGCACAGTACACGGGCCACAACATTTCGCCTCCATCGAAATGTAGCCGCCGCGGCCGGGATTCGATCCCGCGACCTTCGGAGCAGCAGGCGAGTGCCATAGCCACTAGACAACCGTGCTGGGGCGCAATACCGCAGTGTGTGGGGCAGAACGGAATCTATACAGAAAAAAAAGACAGGTAAGAATTTTCAGCATGTCATCTTCGTCGTCTTGCATGGTATGGTCATTCCTCGAGTGAGCTCGCGATCATCAAACTCTCCTGAAACTGTATTTAAAATCCTGCATATCCCACGCACTGTGAAAATCGCCGTCACGCGAAGCGGTCAGCGAGGAAATCGCCTATGGCCAATCGCTAGACATTCAGCGAAATGTTACGAATAGAACGGTTACGAATAGAACGAATAGAACGGAATGAGTAGGTGTATGCATGGGCATGGACTTAGAAAGAAATTCCACAGCACCATGGTGACTGAATCGCAGCTCATTTTGCACGAAGGGCATGCGATTACAAAGTTGTTGCGTGTGTCTGGAAGGAGGTTTTGGGGAGGGGCGATAAGCGGCACCTTGCGCAGTACATTTCCCTGCTTCAGCTGGAGGAATTGTAAAGCAAATAATATGTCAAATAATAGTAACATCAATCATGATGATGATTACCTTTATTATTTTTTCGGAGTTTTGCAGACACATCTTGCAAGAGCTCGACAGGGCCATGAAACCTTTCAGCAAAGCAGCACACGTGGAAAATAAACGGAAAATTGAATAATGCAACGAATAACAATGATAACATAGTTACAAACAACGTTGTCTGATATAAGCTTAGTTTTCCGCTCCGTAAAGGGTGTCGATATGCCGATCGGTTGGCGTTCGTGCGATGCTGTTTAGAAAAGCTCTGCAGCTCAGCATGTCCTAAATTATGAGAGTGGTAAATATTATATATCATGTTTCTATTGCGCCTCGTCAAACCATATTTGAAAGTGAAATGTCGGCCTAGCTGCATTTGTACGAATGGCATAGTCTGAATACATATATTAAACATATGACAACAATTCATAAAAGGACTAAAACATGATTGAAATAATTCCGTTATATAGAAACAATGTGTCTAGGGTTAAAGATGTAGACAGTTGGCGCGACACAGACAAAAGCGCTAAAAATTCCTGCCGGAAACCGCAAAAAATAAAGTACCACATTCTTTCCGGCTTCTAAGCCGTCCAAAATTGTGGGAGCCGAACCTCACAGGCATTCTCGGTGTCCAAGCATGCCTGGCTGAGAAGCAGGATCATAACAGTGTGAGGTCGCCTTTCCTCTCCACGCATGAACACTACTCGTGCTTCGACTGTCAGTAAAGCTCAAGAGAAATGCATGATTACTCCGCTGGAGCCGTAGAGAGACAGACGACACATTAACACAGACGACGCCTGCCTGGCGCCACAGCAGGTGTACTATGACAGGCACACAAAAGGCATGTCGTTGAAGCGGTGGGTCATTGTTTGCCTGTTGTACACAGCGGGACGTGCCTCGTCCGTGGCTTGCCCCGTGTCTTTTTGTGTTTCTTCAGCCGCTGCAAGGTCCGAATCGTCGTCGGCGATTTGAGAGGATGACACTGCTGCGGTAAACGCAAGTCCTTAAGAAAATAGAAAACATGAATCTCGTGGTATCGAAACTTGCTTACAAGCTCGGCAGATGGATCGGCCGCCGCCGCTGCGAACGCCTTATCTTTAGAAATTTGGGTGGGCATTGGACAGACTTTCGGGAAACCATGAGGTTCTCCAAAGTTTGCGGAAGGGAGACGCATGAAAAATCCTGTGTTCTTGTTCGGCACGTATGAAAGGGTGCTTTGCTCGGCGATGGTGTTGGTGCATGTCTGCAAGAGCACAATAGAGTCGGAGGGTTTGACGGGTAGGAATGAGTTTAAGTTGGGGAGCTGTTTAGACCTGTGGATGTGTCGGTGTCATGAGGGCCACACTTTTTTTCTCGCTCATCCTCTTTTTTTTCCTCCACTCCGCATAGAGGAGCGAAGGCCCTACTTGGTGGTACAGTCGACTCTCGCTACAACGAAATTGACGGTGCGCGGAAAAAATTTCGTTGAAGCGAAAGTTTCGTTGTAGTGAAATCGCAAAAATATAACTGACCTGAGCTCGTAGAACAGTGAAACTTTTATGCCTCAATCTTGCACGCGGCATGCGGCATCACGGCGGTAGTCAGAAGGGTTCGGAAATCGCGAGTACTGAAACCATACCTGCCAAGTTTGGAGAAACGGAATCTGGGAGATTACGTGTTTACTCGATTCGATTGTGCCCTCGATAGTAACGCTCACCTGTTTCCCGCGAGAAAAAAAAGAAAGAAGTGAAACATCGATTGTAACGCGCACCGACGGAAAAAAAAATGTCCTTAGTAATCAACTTCTCACATTCATAAAAACAAATGCGGTACTCGCGTATAAACAGACCGCCGACTTTGGACCCCTGCAGTCACTCGAACAGCGGTGCTGTGGCTTTCCTGCTTCACTTGATCCGCGTTGTCTCGAAGACGTTCGACGCGCTGATTCATAACGGCTGCGTCCCAAAAAAAACTGCCGCACGTTGCTGGGCATAGCCACGTGCAAGCGGCGGTAACATCATTTTCTCGCAGTGCTGCATTCATCCGGCAGCACGCTGCCGCGTGCTGCCATGCGTGCTGCGCAGGTGACCGTTCGACAGCGCCCAAAGCACGTAGGAGGCGGCCATTTTGATGCCGACTGCGAAATGGTAACCTTGTCGTTCGTTCGCACTCGATTCTACGCGTACGATTTTTGGACCCGTTATATCGGAAAGAAGGTGCGTGTTAGATTCGAGTAAATACGGTACTTAACGGGCGGGGGGGTGCTTGGACCATAAAAAAAAAAGTTGTCGACCGTAGTGGAGGAGTTATTGCAATGATATGGACACTGTTAGCGGGTTTTTGCAGTCGCCTGTACGAAGTCCAACTCGATAACACCGCCCACGCATCGTATGCTCTACGCGCGAGTAAATGCGCGCTAACGCTGGGGGCGAACACGCCAGAAGCAGAGATGAAACGACCCGGCCGTCTCCGCCGAACGAACGATAGCATCGCACCGCGTGTGATGCTATCGCACCGCGTGTGATGGCTGTTGTCACTTGCTTCTCAAGCAGAGAGGAAACGGCTAACCCTTTTTTCGTCGGGCGAAGGACCAAAAAGGGGCGCCGGTGGGAGAGGGGGGGTCACGCGCGTTATCTCGACAGACATCGGTAGACGGCATCGATAGACACCGGAAACGTATAAAGGCGTGCTGTTAGTCGAGGTTGCTCGTATGAAAGCGCCAGATAAAGGAATGGAATGGGGCTCACTCAAAAGCCCAACACCAGCAATCGTTGCGTACGCCTCATTTACTTCAAGAACTTTTTTTATTGATTGTCGGGAATTTATTTACAGAAAAAAAAGGCACATCCCACGTGCAGTGGGAATCAACGAAATGCGAAGCATGCATCAGAAACGTAACATGGAACGACATTGTTTTCTCGCTATACCGATTTTGGTGCATATGAAGTTAACGAAACGGCCACAAGAGCACCAAGACTGTGGTATGTAAACCATGTCGCTTATGACACGCATGTCATGATTGTGATGTTATGGCCTGTCATTTACGTTTGTCATGCAGTCATGTTGTGCCATACAAATTTTAGCATACATCCCATTAACGAAAAGGCCAGGAGAGCACCAAGACCGTGGCACGTATATCATGCCGCTTATAAAATGCACGTCATTATTTTCATGTTATGACCTGTCATTTATGTTCGTCATGCAGTCATGTTGTTGCATAACAATTTTCGTATACATCCCATTAACAAAACGGCCAGGAGAGCGCAAAGTTATAGGCGGCTAGATAGATGGATACTCTCAAAGTCGCCGAAGTTCGCCAAGAAAGCTTCGCATTTAATACGTTGGGACAGCCTGGTGCCGAGAAGGACTGCTGCACGCTCGTAATTGGAATGGGAGCTCATCCTAAGACGCGAGAAAGAGGCCAGGCCCCTTCGAGCCATTGCTGCCGGCACTTTGGGAAGTGCTTTTTGGAAGTACCGCCGTTTGAGAACTGAACGTGTGCTAGGCATTGAAAAGTGTTTATTTCTATGTGGTTTCCGCGCGGGTGGCCATGAAGAAATGAATGGCCATGTAAAAAAAATAGGGATGCTGCATCGGCCTCTGGACAACAGTGACTTTTATCACCTAGGCCGACCATACCGCGGTGTTGCGCACCTTTCTCTGCATGGGGGGGGATAAGAACCCTTCCCCGCCTTTTTTGTCACCGACTGGCGGAGCTTTGCTTGCCTTCATAGGAAAAAATTCTTCATTTCCGCCCTGGGAACGCACATCAAAAAAAAAAGCAAAGAGATGTACGTGTCCTGCAGAGCATCGCGATACAAACGATACATCGTAAAAACATTCTACTAGTGAGATACAAATACATTTTGCAAATTTACCTAGATACAGAGGTACACATAGTCATAAATATTTAAGAGAAACATCGGCATAGTCTTGTATCGCGATACTGCCGAGCCTTGCTTTTAAGAAGTGTTGGTGCTGGATATTTTTTTAAAGGAAGTAACTGTAACGGTACTTACAGTTACAGTTACCGGGTAAAAAGTAACAGTGTTACAGTTACAAGTTCCTCTAAATTAAAAGTAACTAGTTACAGTTATAAGTTACTGAAAAAAGTAACTAGTTACCGGTAACGCGTTACTAGTAACTAGTTACTGCCCAAGACTGCTTGAGAGCAGCTAGAGAAGACGCTATTCTGTTCGCAGACTTCTCTTGGGAGCGAGGACATACCGTGGCGCCGCCACGCGGGAGAACCGGTGTGACGCGCAAAGTTGGATTGCTCCGACAGCACTGCCTTGCTCAGCGTGGAGCTGCTTTGCGCGTCGCCCTCTTATTGTTGTTGCCGTTTATTTCAGCTAGACGATATCTGTAAAATACTGTTGTGGCTACGTTATTGATTCTTCAACAAGGTAATTAACTCTTCCGGAAAAAGAATATAGGTTCATTACAATGCAGTTTAGACACCGCGTCGACTGCTGTTGTCGTCTGCTATGGTCACCGGCGAGGATACCGCGCGTGCGCAGTCCGCTGGTTTTTTTCGGTGAGATAGCATTTTGATGAATGAAAATGAATGAAAAGTAAGCATCAAGATGGTTTTAGCGCGCGGTTGCGGTAAATACACATAGCTTTTGGCCGCAAGAAAGGCGTGCGACGTGTTTCTCGTGCAATGCATTCATTGTATGTTTGCATCAACAAAGGGGCCGCCGTTGACAAGAAGAAATCGAATTAGCAAATTTGTATTCATGCTGAACACGCATACCTCTATGCAGCGCGATGCGAGTGGTTCCTTCATTTTGCGGAAAGCAGCAGGCATAGAGCTGCATTCAATCGCGACCTTTCTCACATGATTTAAGGTGTACACACGACATACGCACATCCGCGCCTCATTAAACCTTGTTATTTTCGAACATGAGGTTCACCTTAGGACGTTGTGGCTTGATCACAATTTAAATTCTCGCCAGTATGACCCCAAGGACACTAGCCTGGAGCACAGTTGTTCGTTGCTTCTCTTTCTGTTGCTTATTTTTCCCGCGTATTCAAGACGGTCGTCACACGGCGATTTTCGATCGCGGTCGAGCCAGTTCATGGCTGCATTTTTCGACGAATGACTCCCGTCCGTATTTTGCACGAAGGGGCCAATAGTGATCGAAAATACAGCGTAAAACCGGACGTATTAGTTCACTCATTTGAATGCACTAGAAGAGACTCCGGAATGGGGGGGGGGGCGTACCCCCCCCTGCCCCTACCATTTTTCTAGAGGGGGCTCGCCCCCCCCCTCCCACTTTCCAACCGTTTACGCTGAAATCAAAATTTTTTGAGAAGAATTTTCAAGCTGGTGGTAGTTAAAAAAAAACCCCAGGTGGTCGAAATTTCCCGAGTCCTCCACCACGGCGTCTCTCATAATCAAAGCTGGTTTTGGGACGTACGTTAAACGCCACAAATCAGTCAATCAATCAAGGTGGTGGTTCTGTGGTGCAGTGCTTTCCAAAACACTGGACCACACAACCACGTGGCTTGCGCGGTGTGCCGCAGGTTTTCAGTGCTTCCGAAAGTTCTAAACATTTTGAAATGTATACCAATGTGAAATAAGCGGTGATGCAAATTTGTAAAATATTAAACGGCTAAAATGAATTAAAGCAATAATTGATTTCATTAATATAGTAAATAATACATAATATGCATTTTAAATAAATTAGCATCGACAAATACTGAGAACAAAAATAATCAACGCAACATGCAAAGACAATAAGTGCCCCCCCCCCACACACACACACTCCGAAAAACGTTCCGGAGTCCCTTTGCACTAGTACGCTGCAAGGTGTAACTTATCGTGGTCTAAATGATTCAGTGAAACTATCAGTGTCCAGCATCTGCACCTTCATCGATAAGCCGTATGACACTCCGCGACTGCTCATAGAAGGAGAATCTGTGTTTGAAGCTGGCCACGTCGTCGTCTGCAGTGTAAAAGGGGAGAGAGAGAGAGAGAATGTTTTATTGATGAAGCCGGAGATGTTAGCCTGGTTAATGGCCTGGGTGTAAAAGGGGAAGAAGTGATACTGGCTGGGTTCATTTTGCAGACGACGTCTTTTAGAAAATAACAAGTTTCCAATAACTCCGAGCGCACTTTTCAGCTTTTGTGGTCGCTAGGTGTCCGCGAACGTGAAATAAACGCGAAGCGACGATGTTTGTAGATAAAAACGCTGGCGAATGGCCCTTGAAAGCGCGCGTGAACTGCGTGAACCGTCCGCTTCGGCGGAGGCTCGGCGTGAGGTGGGATCCATAGAGTTAATATACTGACTCTAGAGGCAAAGCTCCCCATAGCGCCCGTGTATGGGAGGGGGGGTCCCCCGTGGTCGACGCCATCTTGCAACGCTCACGCTATCATTAGGGACAGTAGCCGGTATTAATCTGGCAACAAAGTATGTAAACACATAGCCTCCGAAATGGCGCTTAGGCGCGCCAATCTCGAAAGCTATGCGGAATATAATCAGCCTCGATAGATGGCAGCACCTATCTTGTTTACGATCAGCGCTGGTAAATCAAGGCCTTCAGAGAACACGTTTCGTTATCCCCGGCGATGGAACCTTAGAATGTGGAACGCTGGCGTGGAGCTGGGAAGCTCAGTCTCAGCAAGAAATCGAGACACGACACGCGTCGTTGTGAGTGGACGCTGTGCACCCGGCGCTGTGTCAGTGCAAGCTTGTCGATTATCGCCGTGTCCGAGCGGTCCGTGCGCGATGTTCAACGTGCGTACAGAGAACACCTATATAACCGTACGTACGTGTTAAGCATGGTTTATTCTCTCTGGTGCAGAAAGCTCTTTCGAGGCACGACCTACTAGTTTGAGTTTCTTTGCCTGTACATTGCAGCTGAGGCGGGCTGAGGCATGATCGAACAGCCCGGCTGCCAAGCCGGTGCCCTCCAACAACAGCGCATCAACCTGGCCGTCGCTACTCCGCTACGGTCACAAAGAGAGGGGCCGGTCGTAACAGTAAAAACGTAACCGCACGAATGCGCTATCGCGTCAACCGATGTCACCGCGCGATCACATATATCTCATATCGGACACGCAAGCAGAGGGAGAATCCGAAAACAGAAATATAGAGATCCGAAACCACGCTTTACTGAACGAATGCTTACATCGTGAAATGTAATAATTACATTTTTAGGAAGTGTATTCAGTATGCTTAATGTTCACACTTAATCTTCGCAAGATTATTCGTTTCTTAAGGAATCACCATAAGATGACCTACACTTCTTTTTAGCACTTTCAGTAATACTTAGGCTGGCCACATTGACGAAATTGCAAGATGGCGGCGCGCAGGAGGGACCCCCCCCTCCGCGGCCCAGCTTTGCCTCTAGAGTCAGTATATTAACTCTATGGTGGGATCGCGGGGTCACGTGATCCAACTTTGCACGTCAGAACGACCGCAGCGCCAGCCTCTCCAGTGGTGGCCCTCGCGCCCAATAGACCTTTCCAACAGAGCCCTCCTGGGCACCGCCATGAAAAGCCGCTAGCGACGTCTAGCGGCGGTGCTATCTTGGGCTGTTTGCTCGCTGGGCTCTCCGTGCGGTCGCGTGCATTCGTTGTGCCGTCCAAAACTCTGGGAGCCGAACCTCACAGCCATTCTCGGTGTCCAAGCAGCCCGGCCGAGAAACACGATCATAACAGTATGAGGTAGCCTTTCTTCTCGCCGCATCAACACGACTCGGGCTTCCACTGTCAGTAAGGTTCAAGAAAAATGCACGATCACTCCGCTGTAGCCATAAAGAGACAGACGACGTCTTCCTGGCGCCACAGGAGGTGTACTATGACAGGCACACAACAGGCAGGTCGTTGAAGCGGTGGGTCTTTGCCTCATGCACGCAGCGGGACATGCCTCGTCCGTGGCATGCCCCGCGTCGACTTGCGTTTCTTCAGCCGCTGCAAGGTCCAGGTCGTCGTCGGAGATTTTAGACGATGAGCCTGTTGCAGTAAACGCAAGCCCCTGAGAAAATAGAAAACATGTATCTCGTCGTATCGAAACTTGCTTAAAAGCTCGGCCAATATGGAGCGACCGCTGCCGCTGCGAACGCCGTTGACATTTTATCTTTTGAATTTGGGTGGGCAATGGGAGACTTTTGAAAAACCATATGGTTCCTCAAAGTTTGGGGAAGGCAGAGGCGTTAAAATAGCTTCTGTTCGTTCGACAGGTATGAATGGGTGCTTCGGTCGGCTGTGGTGGCGGTGCCTGTCAGCAACAGCACAATAGAGTCCGAGGGTTTCACAGGTAGGAATGAGAAGGTGGGGAGCTGTTTAGACGTGTGGATGAGACGGAGTCATGAGAGGCAAAGAAAGACTTGGAGTGCTGGGCTGTGCGAGGCTGTAGGCACACTTTCTTCTTTCTCCCTCACCTTCTTATTTTTTCTTTTCACTTTGCAGAGGGGAGCAAAGGCCCTACTTGGTGGTAAATGTCTTTAAAATGTTCGGCAATGGGGTTGTGATCACTTGCGAAATCAGGGACGTCGTTTCGGTCTTGGAGGTTCTCGGTTTCGACTGATGCAACTGGCACCGCAGCCAAAGCGAGCAATCTTTGCGACATGCCTTGGGTTCTCTCTTTCGGCGGCCAGTCCTTGAGAGCAGCTAGAGAATACGCTATTCTGTTCGCAGACTTCTCTTCTATAGACCTTTCCAACAGAGCCCTCCTGGGCACCGCCATGAAAAGCCGCTAGCGACGTCTAGCGGCGGTGCTATCTTGGGCTGTTTGCTCGCTGGGCTCTCCGTGCGGTCGCGTGCATTCGTTGTGTGTGTTTCAGCAAGATCTTTCTTTCGCTCTTTGTAAACATCGCGGAATCGTTAGGTAGGTTCATTTGTGAGTGTGTAGGATCTGATTGATTAGCAGGACAGTTGCCATCGGCATTGTTATGCGTGTTATTGCGCGGGCGGAAGCGGGAAGCGGGGCCGGTTGGTAGCAGTAAAAGTGGGAAACCAGGAACCGTGTCGCCTATTCTTTGTTTGAGTTATTTTTGTAAGATGACTCACCTCATAATAGCAATACTGTTGCCTTTGCTAACAATAGTGCCACTCTTTAAGGCGAGAAGTGTCTCAATAAGGGTAACCTCAATGTTTCAGTCAGAGTGTCCTTAAAAGAGGGTGGTCCCAAAATTATGGAAAGTTATCACAAGAAACGAACCTTTGAGAGATAAATGACTAATCGCGTAACACGGTATATTAAACGAACCTTTAATTTAATGCAGACATAACTCAGGCATAATCAGCATAATATAGCAAGGTTTTAAGTCATGTTCATGACTATGAAAGTGAGCATGTCCAGAAATCAATGATTAAAAATCGCTAACTAATGTTTGTAAGTCGCACAAGTTAGATTAGTGGTTGCGATAATGAGAGTGTACCGTGATAATTACCAAATCACAATTAAGGAATGACCTCATTTTTCAAAGCATGTAATTAATGACACATAATACAAGGAAAGGCTTGGAACTGTAAGAAGCCGCTCGAGATGGGTGTCAAACGAAAGGTGCATCTCGAAGGATGTGATATTGGTCATAGTCTCGTTCATGACATGATAAGATGTTCTGATGTCATGCTATGACATGAGCATGACTCTGGGAACATATACTCTTGGAAGGGGATCGATATGGGTGTCGAACAAAAGGTGCGTGTCGAAGAATGTATATTGGGCGTAGTTACGTTCATAACATGATGTGATGTGCTCAGGTCATGCTATGACATGAGCATGACTCTGCAAACATACCACTGGAAGGGGATCGATATGGGTGTCAAACAAAAGGTGCATGTCGAAGAATGTAATATTGGTCATAGTCACGTTCATGACGTGACATGATGTGCTTATGTCATAAGAATGTCTCTGCAAAAACAAATGTAACGGTAGGAGGTCAAGATGAGTGTCAAACGAAAGATATATGTCGAGAGAGGCGAGTTAGTCACGTTCATGACATGAAATACATGATATGACATGAGGATTCCGAAGCAAAAATTAACGGAAAGGGGTCGAGATCGGTGCCAAACGAAAGCTATAGGTCGAGAGCGGCGATACGAGTTAGTCATGATTATGACATGAAATGCTTGATATGACATGAGCATGACAGAGCAAGAGTTAACGGAAGGGGTTGAAGATGGGTGTCAAAGAAAAAGTAAAGCTCGAGGGATGTGATATTAGATATGACCATGTTCATGACATCACTTACATGAGATGACATGGGCATCATTATGGGGTTCGATACCGGTTGTAAAACGAAAGGCACAGGTGGTGATGTGATATAAGTTATAGTCATTTGCATGGCATGATATGGTCATGGCACGACATGGTTATAACTCAACATGGAAGTTTTAAGGGGGTTGAAATGGGTGTAAAACTAAAGGAACAGATCGAGGGATGTGATATTTTATATTCACGTTCATGACACGACCTCATCGTGGCACGAGATGATCATTACTCAACATAAAGAAAAACTCGAGAAGTAGTGCAACAGCGTTCGGACACTGATAATAAAGCAAGTAAACTTCAACAAGGTGTGATAGTCAGTAAATGCCACCCGTGTACCTGTGTGTATAACATCGTAAAAACGTTGTGGCACGATGTATAAGCCATGGCATATGTGAGGCATTTACGCATTAAAACCAGCGCTAAATAGCTGTTCTTGGCTAGAGTTCCTTCAACTGTCGGCTATTGTGTGCTGACTTTCTCTGTAATGAATAACGTTGGCTAATACTTACAAACCTCGCTGGCATCTTGGCGTAACTTCGGCTCCCACGGTGCGTGAGACCTGGATTTTCATGTTCTGATCGGGTTTCCCATTTATCGCACTCATGGTTAAGAAGCAATCATTCGGGTCCGTTTCCGCAGCCTAGTTCATTATCGACTTCGGTCGAACTCTCCACTTTTTTTTCTTTGAAGGGAGCGTTTTGAAGGAAGTACCAGCACACGCTAGAAAGACAAAATAGGGACTCCTGAGAAAGAAGCGTAGAGCCTCCCTCCCACAAACGACAAAGGTTCCGGCAATGTGCGTATAGCAGGTCACATAAGAAGACAGACCGTTTCTTGGCTGCTGCTATAGACTGAAAGTCAATGAGGAAGTGAAAACCTCGTCGCACAGGCCAGAGTCATACAGCAGCAAGGACAAGAGCAACAAAAAAGAAAAAAGAAAGAAAAAGGAATGTCCGTACTAAAACCCCTTTCTTTGGTAGTACCGCGAAACGCGTTTAGCTGTCGTGGTTCAAGCTAATCGATTAGGGAGAGAGAATGAAAGAAATCTGGACATTCTTGCCATATGCTAAGAACGGCACTGACTAGGGTTCAGGTGGTGCTGGCGACACCAGCGTTAGACCGCGTGGGAACATGAGCGGTGCGGCGTTTTGGCACGAGTACGTCAGTGAGTGCGCAGCCGCCCTCCTCCTGCGCAACGTTGTGCTTGTTGCACAGATGTTTACGTGCAGCATTTCTCTTCTTCTGGTTGTAGGTGCAACCGTAAACAATGCAGTGATTCCCTGTCGATAGGCTGTTGTTAAATGACATTTTAAATCGCTCTAGTGAGCGAAAGACAGCTCGCGCACTGTGCAAGCATGGCAAAACGTATGGGCGGCTCGGCGCAAGAAACAGCCCAACGAAGGGGGGCATGGCGCGGAGAGTCGACGCGCTAGAAGACGACAAAAACAGGTTCCGGCTCACCGGTGCGAGAGTGCCGATGGAAAGGTCTACACTGAGGTGCCTTATTTCCTGAGGATACGAGCGATGATTTCGCTGGCCACCACCCTTGAACACCCCCCAGTTCTGTGCGTTCATGGGCATGTGGCTATAGAATATAGGGCTTGATAACATTTACAGCCAAATCAGCTCCGACAATTCAGTTGGCCATCGAATGAGTGCCCAAGTTCTCAGTTTGAGTTTTGGAAAGCTCATGTATGATCTAAAGAAATGTATGTGGGCAAGGAGAGTGCATATTGCTGATTATTTAAAAAAAGGCAAAGATGCTGCATGACGGACACAATTCGCGTTCACTATAATGTCAAGAATTTTTTAAAGAAGTGCCGAGAATGCTGCCGGCAGCGGCACTGGAAATAGCGAGGAAAGCCATTGAGTGGACATAACAATGCTTGTTACTTCTATGAAATGCGCTTTATTGCATCAAATTTGAGAAAGATTCAAGACAAAACTAACATAACCTGTGTAATGCGCAACTATCTCTATCACGTCTTTAATGCCGTTAAGCGTTTCAGTATGACAGTTGGATAGAATTTACGTAGATAAGACCTTAAACAGGTTAGCAGCGCCCCAGTGAACTAGGTATTATTTATTTATTTATTTATTTATTTTTATTTATAAAATACTGCAGGCACATTCAGGGCCCAAGCAGGAGTGGATACATACATAGGTAATAATAATAAGCATTGAAACAACGAGAAAAAAATGTACATGCATACATATATACATACTCTTAAACGCCATATACACTTAAAAATATATAAACATACACTTAAACGCCATATATATACAAAATAGGAGAAAAACAAAAAGTAAAACGACTGATATGTAGAACACTACAACAGTGTGCTCTGTGCCTATAAGCAATAAGGTTGATCGCCTATGCACAACAAGGTACACCACAAATCATAAAAATAAAAAGGATACTATTATGTCCTATTTTACCATTTGCTCTATGAGCTCAACGCTATGTAGCCATGACGATGGGAGCGCGTTCCACTCATTTATCGTGCGTGGAAAAAATGAAAATTTGAAAGCATTAGTGTTGGTGCTGAACGGGGTTAGGCATTCAGCATGACGGTGCCTAGTTTGTCGGGTTGAAAGGGGCGATACGTAATCTTCTGGTTTTAACTCTAGTTTTCTATGCTTCAGCTGAAAAAGAAACTTTAATCTCTGTACCTTCCGCCGAAGTTGCAATGTCTGAATACCGTGTTGACTCATTAAGGTGGTTGGGGAGTCAGTCTGCCGATACTTTGAATAAATAAACCGTATAGCTTTCCGCTGAATCCTTTCGAGTGCATCGATGTGTTTTTTCGTGTGTGGATCCCAAACTATAGCGGCGTATTCAAGCTTTGGTCTAATAAGTGATAAGTATGCTAATTGTTTTGCCTCAGCTGGTGCTTGTTTTAACTTATGTCTGAGAAGACAGAGTTTTCGGAAGGAGGATGCACAAATATTCGATATGTGCGAATTCCATTTCAGCGTATTTGTTATAGTTATCCCTAGATATTTGTAGTTTGTAACTTCAACGAGTGGAATGGATTCAAGCGAGTACGGAAAGGTAAGACACTGGCTTTTTCTTGTTATTTTCATGAACACAGTTTTCTGGGCGTTAAGAACCATGTCCCATCGCTCACACCATTTCTGAATTTTTTGCAAGTTAGAATTAAGGAGTACTTGATCCTCAGAACATTTCACTTCATTAAAGAGTACACAATCATCAGCAAAAAGTCGAATACAAATTGGTTCACTAATTTCATCAACGATATCATTTATGTATATAGAAAACAACAAGGGACCAAGTACACTTCCTTGTGGTACACCCGATGTCACTGGTAACTGCCGCGAGCAATGGCCATCGATACTTACAAATTGTACTCTGTCACTTAAGTATGTTGTAACCCAAGAGACTATGCAATCTGGTAATTCTACAGCCTGTAGCTTTAAAATTAGTTTTGCATGGCATACAAGATCAAAAGCCTTCTTAAAGTCGAGAAAAATAACGTCAACCTGTCCTGACTTGTCTAGAACCGAGGCGAAGCTATGTATGATTATGAATATATGCAAGTCAGTGCATTAGATTTCTTCGTGTGAGTCAGATAAGAAAGTAAAAGACGTTGAACACTAGGAACTCTTGTTCGTACACAGCTGCATGAGTGGCTATATGTAATATATTTTCATGTTACATACATTGTTACCAAGCCTGTGGAAAAGTCAGGCAAGGCATTACCTTTGTATACACAGCCCCAACAATAGCTTCTTTCCAATATTCTGAGATATGTGCTCCATGGCAGTAATCAAAGGTGGAAGAAGATGGGTCGGAAAGCACCTGCAGTGAAAGCACCTTTTTCGCCTAAAGCTGTTTCACTAGATTTCAACCCAGAGCCACAAAGCATGCACTCTTTCACTTTATGAGTAGATGAATGAATACAATGAATTTCTAGGGGCCGGAAAAATCGCCCTCAAGACATATTGTGAATTGAAATCGCAACATCAACAGGGCCATTGAAGGTGTACACCGGGAACTCCGTGCAAGGACATACGAGCAGTTCAGGAAGGGGAGGGGGGTTTAGGTGGGCCTCAGGGGGGTTACCCCCCTGCGGTTGGTGCGTCACTGTCACATGGCCTTCTTACCATTCGTGTTCACGCCAACGGCAGAACGAGAGACGCTGGATTTGTCGACTCGTGAGCCGAATAATGCGCTTGAGCGTTAAAATGCATGCGTCGTTGTCATTTGGAACATGTGCCACACCCGGTTGCACATATGTGAAATGGCGCTTGAAATTTCAGTTTACCTGCGACTTACCTGCGGTTTGACAACCAAGCGAAAGTGAAGGAAAAGGTGATTTGTATTTCATTTCATTGCTTATCCAAAATTGCACGAGTTTGTGGGAAGGACACACACGTGCCTGATCGTTCACCTCGCACAACATAACGGCCCCGCTGCGCCGTGGCGATGCGCGCGGCAAGTCGTCGCGCTATATGAAGAGCAACCCGCCCAACGCTTGCGGAGTCCTGTCGCCGGCGTCAACTGGTGAAGAACTGTTGTTCTCGGATTCCTGTTTGCCCCCGGAATCTTGTTTGCGTGAATTGGCAGGTCGCCATTAAATCATTTGTTTCTGTTTTGATGAGAGGCCTGTCTGTCTTGCTTTGACTACGGGCGGGACGCAGCAAGCCCAATACCCACAAGTCATTCTAAAATGTAAAAGTGTTATTATTTTTATTATCGCTTTTGTTTTGTTCGACTGCAGATTTGGAACTCAAATTAACTGCGTCGCTACATTTGGCTACATTTATTTGGAGCTCCCGCACCTTTTGAAATCTGGCCAACGGCAGCCTGGGTCAGATACATCAAGGAAAGCATCCTGTACGGTAGAAAAAAAAGTCTGGAACATCGAGCTCGCCTAAAACCTGTTGTGTATATATATATATATATATATATATATATATATATATATATATATATATATATATATATATATATACAGCTTAAACCTACGGATAGGCAACAGTACCTGCACTTCAATAGCTGCCACCCGCGCCACTGTAAAACTAAAATTCCTTATTCTCAGGCACACCGATTCAAAAGAATATGCTCCCGCACGGAAGACTTCCACAAAAGCACCGCACGGATGCGGGAAGTACTTGTCGATCAAAGGTACCCACCATCTATCATTGAGGATGCGATTGTGAAAGCTGACAATCTCGACCGCCAGGTGCTTTTGTATGACCAAAAAGACACCGACCAGGAACGCCGAAAAAACCTTGTTCTAACCTTTACTAGCAACTCACCCAACGTTAACAAAATTTGAAAAAAATTTTAACATATTGGAACAAAGCGAGCGACTCTTCAAAATTTTTACCGATCCACCGAAAAGCATAAGGGATCACGTTTTACATTCCAAAATAGGAACAGTGCCTCTCGGCGGGTGTCGACCCTGTGGGAAATCCAGATGCGGCGTCTGCAAACACATCCAGAAAACAAAAGTTGCAGAAAGCACGCATTCGAATTTTAAACACAGAATAAAAGGACAACTCGACTGTGACTCAAATAATGTTATTTATCTCTTACAGTGTGAAATATGTAACATGCAGTACATAGGACAGACGGACACACCATTCAGGATAAGGTTCAACAACCATCGGTCCCATGTGCGCTCACTACCTCGCCTTCCGCTCTCTAAACACATCAACTTGAAAGGTCGCAGCTTTGAGGGTGTCAGGGTCACACTATTGGAAAGCAACTTTCGGAGCACCAGAGAACGTGAGCAAAGGGAATCCTACTTTATCTACAAATTTGGCACAATTAAGCATGGCATAAATAAACATCCAGGCGCTCTCTCGGTGTTGCGATCATTAGGAAGTGGACATTCCATTTGATAAACTTTATATCCTCTATTACAAGATCGGCCATTCCCGCCAGTTATCATTGCCTCCTTCGACCGTCTTTTTTTACTTATTTACTTTTTTTCTTTCTGCGCCCTATTCTAGCAGCCTGGCCCTGTTGGCATTACCGGTGCAGTGCAAGCCGACACACGCAAAGCGGCTCCGGGGATCGTACGACAGGAGGGAACAAGACGTCATTGTGGTGTACACAGAATTTGACTGCTTCGAAACCTCGAGCGTCTTTCTGTGCGGCTCTTTCCTTCATGTCGCCCTTCTCGCCTACCCTACGCCGCCGCGCTGTAGGGCTGAGTGCGCGTTGCAAATGTGGCTGCAATCAGGAACACGAGTGCCGCGCCTTTCATGCCCGAATACGAACCCCGTTCTTCCCTCTTGGGGCGCGTTGCTGTGCAGCGGCACCACAGAGGCAATCCGCTTTTTGAATGTCTGTGTGGCGCCCTCTCGCGGACACGGCACGAAACAAGCTGTTCGGCATCGCGCAGAACCTGCGGTGCGCTACCGCAGCATTTCTCTATGGCACAACATGGTTGGGCAGCGACACACACAGTGAGCGTTGCGGCTATTTTCGATTTGAAACGCTGTACGAATTTCCGGGAGGCCTCTCCGGCATGGTGAACACTTACAGCTAAAAGAGCCGACCATGAGAAAGCCCTGGGTGTCTAAAAACATCCAAAATGCCGCCCGAACGGGAAAGGCGCTCCTTGGTCAGTTGAGGGGTGGAATCCTGTTTGTTTGAGACCGCATGGGTAAAAGAAAAAGGGGTGGGGGGGTGACTTCTCGTGAAAGCGCATGGCACCAGCCCCTGCATCCAACACAGCCCGTGGGCCTCCCTCCCACAACGTCAGAAACAATACGGCCTCCCCTCTGAACGTTCTGGTTAAGCTCGCTTGTACATGCCGTAAAGGACAGAAAGGCTCTCTTGTCTTGTGCTGTCTTTGTTACTTACCTTCCCATTTTCTGTCTTTCCTTGCGAAAATGAAGGCGTATATTCTTGGTGCTGGTTCACGGACGTATGTTCTCTTCAATGCGCGAAAGTTTGGCAGTGAGAGCAAAATGCTTACATGCCTGGCGGTTTCTTTACCGTCGCAAACGGCTGGACCACTGCGCCGGGATCAACGAAGACACCAAGCGAATCGCAAATTAATGCCTTCATAGCACCGCGTGGGTCGCAGTATTCGCGTCAGACAGCAATATGGGCGCCTCACAGTCCTGATCCATGCCTACCGGAGCTTACGATCGCGCTTCGCAGATGGGAAGCGGAAAAAATGAATTTTGCCGCCTGGAACTCTTCGAGAGGTGCACCCGTAAGCGGCACATGTAGGTGGCATAGCGCAAATGGAACCAGTCTTTAAACTTATTTTGTTTTCGGTGTCTGCGGCAGTGGCCGTCACTGCTCCCACTACTAGTGCCGTGGGTCACGGCTACCCGACGAGGACGACGCAAAAAGCGCGATCGCACGCAAACACCGCTCGCTTCTTATCGACGTTCGGTTGAAGAGTGGCATTGTATGCCACTATGCCAAGGGCAAGCTTTCTGGGAAAAAAAAAGACAAAAAAAATGAAAAGAAGCGGCATGCTCTTAGTTCAACGACATAGCCCACACCGACTGTGGGAACGCAGCATGAAAGCACCCGGGATGGACACCTGTAAGGCGTGCATGCGGTACCACAGACAGGTCAAACCCCTCAAAAGCAAGTTTGCACTACTGTGCCCAAGCTCACGCTGTCTGCACAAGAAACGCGAGGATCGCTTTTGCTGACTTTTTGTGTCTTGTTATTTGTTGTTTTTCTCTACGTCCCCTTTCCGTTTCTCCCTTCGAAAATACAGCAGTCGTCATGGTGCGCAGTGAACGGACGTGTCGTGCCTTTTTCAACTATCTAGAGATAGCTAGAGCTCAATCCGCGTAAGGTTTGCTGCCAGCAGCGTTTGTTCATGCCACCGCACACCAGCATACATGACCGGAGTCACGAACGGATGTACAGCGAGGCCAGGATCAATGAAAACGCTAAGCGATCGAAGCGCAGCTGAAGGAATTCATGGCAGTAACGAACGAGGAATATTCGGGGATGAGGTGTGTGTGTGTGCACGATCCAATGTTTGAGTTGAACCCCACGCCAACTCACGGACTTATGTGAAGTATTTGTCCTCCATGATCATGTACAAGAGGCAACCTGCTGGAATAATGACACCTCTATCTTGCAGGGTAAGATTTTTCGTTATTGTGATGATCCGAGTGAACATGCACATTGCCGAATGTCTGATGTTTTCTATTCGTGTCATTATTACAAAAAAAAACTGTTTGACTACGGGAGTACGGAGCAATGGTTTCACTGAAATACAAGCTCTGGCGCGTTCGGCGCGCGTTCTTCGTGGCAAAGGCCGTGTCAGATACGCGGCATTTGCCTGCCTGCACAGTACGATGATGTGAGAGAACTTCATGTTATCAAAAATGTGTGTCTGGATGGCGTACCGGCCCAGCTGGCGCCGAGTATCATTACTTTCGGTAACGGGTACACCGTTCCGCACTGCGCGCCGCTTGCGTGGTCTGCTACGATGCCGTACGGGTCGTTTGCTCCGGATTCGGCGCATGCGCACTCGGACCATGCAAAAGGCGGATAGCCAAAACACACAAGGTACGCCACTGAAAGTTTCGTTAGTTTCGCCAGACATAAGCCGGCGCCACGGTATACAATACCTAATTGATGGATTGCTCTTTAAAATGTCTACGGACTTGGACAGCACTGGCGCGGCGGACGGCACTCGTCCTTCTCACTGGCTCCTCCATTTTCGCCCCTTTCTCATTTTTCTTTCTTCTTTTCTTTTTTTTCCCTCTTCTTTTCTCTTTTTTTCCTTCGCTCTCTCTCCCTCTCTCTCTGTGTGCGACTTGCTTTTGCTTGACTTGCTCATCTTTTGTTGCAGTGAAGATGCCAGCGATCTTTTTATTATTATTTTTATTCTTTAATTTTTATTATTTTCGTATATTTTCACCCCACTCATTCTCTTTCCCATCCTTGTCCTTCTCTCCTTACTACCAGACAAAGGGTGGTATATAAGGCCATATTAGCCTGTGGTTAACATGTCTTGCAAAAAGGTCGGGCTCCGACCTAAACGTTGATGTAATAAACCGTCGTTCTCGAAGAGGCGCATCGTCAGTTCTGTTACACACACACACACACACACATATATATATATATATATATATATATATATATATATATATATATATATATATATATATATATATATATATATATATGTGTAGTAGACCCTCGGAATTGGCAACAAAAACGCGGAAAGCATTTATTCAACGTTTCAGCCGGAGACCGGCCTTCATCAGGAATGCCTATGCTTGTATACCCGCTTCTATTTATACTTGTCTGAGAGAGCTTTTCCTTTGAAAAAATGAAGAAAGAAAAGAATATAGAGAGAATACGAAAAGAAGAGTAAAGAAAAGAGAAAGCACAGGAAGGATAGAGGACCTGAAAGAAACGGACCGAAGAGTGGAAGTAACCTAGACGACGTGCGTCATATGCGAGCACCATCCCCCCCCCTTTTTTTTTCTCCACCCCTCCCCTCTTTACTAAGAGGTTTTCATGGCCGGACCCAACAGTCATGAGTATAGTTCAGGCCCCCCTCGGGAGTGTGGATGTCAAAAAAAGAAAAGAAAAAAAGGACAGGAAAAAGGAAGGAAGAAAGAAAACGGGTGGGGGTCGGTGAGTACAATTGCAATGACGTCAATGGCGATGGCGTCTACAAGTCTGCGCCTGGAGGGGCAAAAACGTGCACAGGTGTGCCTGCACGTTTGGCGACATCCAGAGGGAAAAAAAAGGAAAGATTTAGAGAAATAATTAGAATAAGACAGGTAAAAGATGAATGGCCAGGAAGTAAAAAAAGAAAAAGGGAAAAGATCATCAAATAGGTTTACATGATTAGCTTTGCAAAAACATATCATATTTCAGTGGTCCGATTCCCACTGTACATACGGTGCCACAGGTTAAACGCTTGCCAGTGATTTTATTGTTGCGATGGTTCCTGGGTTTTCATTTATACCTTTCTCGATTGTTTTGAGCTGCTATATTAAATATGATTCTCGTTGCTCACGTTCTCGCTTTGACTTGAAGCCCGTTTCTAATAGTGTCACTGTTAGTTTATCGAATGAATGATTTGGGAGGTTTAGATGTTTCGAGAGAGGTAGATTTGAAATAGATTTGGCATGGGCTTTGTGGTTGTTGACATGGGCATGGGCTTTGTGTGTTGAAGTGGTGGAAGCGCTTTAAGATCCCTTCGCCCTCTCGCCTTTTCAACATCTCTCCTGGAGCTACGTTCAGGACGCCGCTTACGCCAGCAGCCCACGATGTCGCAAGACGAGCCCGCAGTGTCCTCCCGCTCGGCCCAAGCCCCAACCGCCCCTCCTACAAGCACTGCCAACAACCGTCACCGCGATCCGGAAATCTTCTCCGGCCTGCCTGGAGAGGACGTCGAAGACTGGCTGGACAACTATGACCGGGTGAGCGCATAAAACAACTGGAACGAGCCGTCGAAACTAACCAACGTGCCGTTCTACGTGTCCCAAGTAGCCAAGACATGGTTCCTAAATCATGAGAGCGACTTCCGTGACTGGCCTTCTTTCAAGGAACAGCTACGGCGGATTTTTGGCACGCCCACGGTTCGCTCAGAGGTCGCGGAGAAAAAGCTGTCTGAGCGCGTCCAACATTACGGCGAGTCGTACACTTCGTATATTGAGGACATTCTTGCGCTTTGCCGCCGTGTCGACAATGCCATGTCCGAAAGTGACCGCGTGCGACATCTCCTTAAAGGCATAGTGCCTACTGCTTTCAACGCCCTCGCTGCGCAGAACACGTAGACGGTGTCGGAAGTCATCTCCGTGTGTCAACGCCTCGATGCCCTGCAGTCTGTTCGCTTGCGATCGGACTTTTCAGACAACCCCTTGGCAAACAGCGTGGAGCTCCGATCCATCATACGAGCAATAATCCGTGAGGAATTGCAAGCCTACGGCTCGCCACCTTACAACAGCGCTCACGTCCAACCCGTCTATACCGACTTGCGCTGCATTATTAAAGAAGAGTTGTCATCCCTTCACAGCCCCCACCATTCTACCGCCTCTCTTTGTGCACAACCGGCCTCGTATGCACAGGTTACTGCAATGCCTCCTGCACCATCTCCAAGTTCAGCTACTGTGCCTGTTCACGACCACCTGGCACCATTATCCGCCCGAGCACCGAATCCACCTTACTATTCTGCCTGGCGTTCCTCGCGGCCCACATGTTATTACTGTGGCTTTCGAGGCCACATCTCCCGGTTTTGCCGTCGCCATCAGCAAGACGAACGTAGTGGTTATGCCGCCTTTGAATGCGAAGTGCCACCACCTCGCTTTTACAACCGTTCTGTCGACAATGCTGCACCTCGCCGATCTCCATCTCCGCCCGACTTCTCCAACAACCGTGCCTCGAGACGCCGCTCCCCATCACCACTCCAGCGCTCTGTTTCTCCACTCCGGCCTGTGTCGCAACTCCCTGTGCAACGATCGGAAAACTAACGTAACCAATGCAGTTTTTGGAGGGAAAGCTGCATCGCCGCAATATGTTTCAAGTCCTCCTGAACGCCCGTCGAACATGTTATTGGTGTCTGTGGAAGGTGTTCAATTATTAGCTTTGGTAGACACGGGTGCTTCTATTTCTGTTATGCGTGCGGACCTGTGTTCTCGTTTGCAAAAAGTGAAGACGCCTTACATGGGTCGTCCTTGATTGGAGCTAATGGAGCAAGCATTCGGCCATCCGCCCAATGAACAGCGCGTGTCTTCATTGATGGTATCCGTCATCACATAACGTTCGCAGTTTTATTCCCGAGCGCTCATGAACTCATTTTCGGCTGGGACTTCCTCTCGTCAGCGTCTGCTTTAATCTCCTGTCGCCAGCGTGTAGTCCATATCACAAAAACCGATCATTGCAACGGAGGTATCGACGAGCAACGATTGCGTTTTTTTTACAGCTGCAGATTCGGTGATGCCTCCCGGTCAAGAACAGCTCATCACACTTTTCCCGTAGGGAGTGATGAACAATATGATCTGTCGTTTCCCTACTTTTCCACAGCACGTACATGTATCCCCTTTTTTAGTGAATTTCGCTCTGTAACTTCGGGTTCTGAGGCAACCGGACCAGGGGGGGGGGGGGGGGCATGTTGTTAGTTGCGCGTCCGCGCTCTCAGGTGGCGCCACCATCGGGGCGACGACAGCGCACCGCCGGCGGCAGCAGGCGAAACGCCATTAAGCCTTTAAATTGCCTACTTTGTTTGTAGAACTTCAAATCGATTCACACAAAAAAAGAGTTGCCTTTTAATTTCAAGTCACAGGAAGCGTATTGAGCACGAACGCTGCAATGTTTTAAATAATGAAACTTCTTGAATGGGCGACGACCAGCGAAAGCGGGCAGTGAGTACCAGAAGACTGACAGTGGCGCACGCACCATTCGACGCCTGTGAAAGTTCCGCGGTTATGTTCAAGTCAAGCTGCAAGATACTGGTACTGTGAACAGAGTGATACGACACCATCGTAAAAGTGCAGGGACATTAGTGGTATACTCTGCTGACACGGATTCGTGCAGTTATACGTATTTTTTACCTTCAGCGGTGGACAGCTGTGCTCCGGATATCTGCGGTGGGGCTGCACATAGTACGTACGTACATTTATGCGTACCGACGATTATGAACGATACTCGCCGGTGCATCTCGTAAAACACTACTCACTTGTCCCTCATTTCATGTAAACATCGGTGTCATTACAATAAAGCGGTTTACTTGCCGCTAGTTTGTATGATCAATGTTGTGGCTGTCCTTACTGCAGCGGTAACCTTTCAAGTAAGTATGCAAGATACTTATAAGTCTCTAATATGTAAATGGGATGCAATTACATTGTGCAAACGAGAGAAATTTTGGGGGTACCTGCCTGTAGCGACCGAGGGAACACCCGCGATATAGTAGCAGACGACAACGCCATATCGTCTGTTTTTGCCGGTCGCCAGCCGCCATTTTGACGCTTCGAAAGCGCCCTTGCAATTTTAAAACGTATTTACCTTTCTAAGCAGTTATAAATTATATAAACAAAATTGACAGTTCTAAAACTTGAATTGCGAGCATAAAATAGTCAAAACTGCTCAAAGTGCTAGCAAAACAACATATTTATTTTTTAGTGCGAGTGCCGTCAACACCCAGACGGCGCTACGATCGCTTCCAAAAATCGTCCCCATTGGTTCTATGGAAATGTCCTCCCCCTGACCGGACCTTGCTTCAAACAGCAAAGCGCTTCCCTTTCAATTATCGTAAAATTTTTCTCTCTTTTCTGTAGTTGTTCAATGCCGGCTTCTTCTCCATTCCTGCTATCCAGTCCGACTTCTCCGCCGCTCTGACCATGCTATTAATGCTCTTTTTCGTCCCATCCGTTTCCTTACTGGCTGTATATACTTACTGGTAAACCTCCTAGTTCTCTTCCTCCATTGTGAGTCAACGTTCTTCCTATACTAATACATGAATACTTTCGCTGCTCATCTACTTTCTTTCATATTCATTAATGTATGTTCATACCTACACTGTAAAAAAATACTCCCAGGTGGGAGTAAAATGCTCATCCTGTAGCGACCCCCCCATTAGGAGTTTTTTTTTCTACTCGGGCTGGCCGGAGTTATTGCGTGGTGCCTCCGGACTACTTTTTGCTGTTTTTCACTCCGGCTGGCCGGAGTTATTGTCTGGTGTCTCCGGAGTACTTTCCGCTGTTTTTCACTCCGGCGGGCCAGAGTTATTGCGTGGTCCCTCCGGAGTACTTTACTGCTGTTTTCACTCCGGCGCGCCGGAGTTATTGCGTGGCGCCTCCGGACTATCTTTGGCTGTTTCTCACTCCGGCTGGCCGGAGTTATTGCGCGGTGCCTCCGGATTACTTTTTGTTATTTCACTCCGGAGGGCTGGGGTTTCTGCATGGCGCATCAGGAGTACCTTTGCGTATTCTTTTCATTCCGGCTGGCTAGTTTCTGCATACTCTTCTTGGATATCTAAATAGTATTTATTGATCCACCAGGTTGGAGATGTGTGGTGCATTCCGAGTAACCGTTTTGCGCCATCTTCAGCATAAAACATTGAGAAGCAAATGCTGTACAAAAGTTTATTGCATGATTCGCACAGAGTGCAATCATGGTGCATAAAAAATAAAGCGTTAAAGGTGGCACACCGTAAGCAAAAATTTGCCGGGATGGGAGCTTTTACTAGCGTGTCAACCGCAAAAACTCTCATGCCCCAACCATTTACTCCATCATAGCGGAGTGAATACGGCACATGACATCATTTTACCACCATTGGTAAAGTGAAGGAGTAAACGACATGACCTTATTATACTACCCACGGTGTTTCAGTTCACGTGGTCCCAACCTCCGCATGGGAATTTTTAACAGCCATCTTCGGTTGCGACGCACTTGCGGTGGTGCGATGTGTGTGTATGCACGCTCGCGCGTCTGTTAGTGCTTTCGTATGATGCTCCAGTGCATTGGTTGGTTCGACGAATCGTCGGTGGGAGTTTTATCTGTGCGTGCTCCCACGTGCGTTTAGCACGTCCACTTCGTTTTTTGAAACAACGAGTCATGAGTGCGCAGTGAGTTTGCAACGGCCGATCAGTGTTCTGTGTAAACGTGTCAAGGCTCTTTCCGCTGGTGACCGCTGTGCTCCTCCAGCCAGAAGCCGAATGCCGCACATCGACCAGACGACCACAGTGATGCGCGAATCAGAAATATTTTGTTATGAAGTGGCTGGGGCACCACCATCCAGCGAGTGTTGACATTGTTTTAGGCTTCCGAGGTTATCAAGATTTTTTGCGGACAAACCAGGATTATCGGAAAGCAAACGTTAAGTCTATCGACCGGAAGGAGAAAGGACCAAAAGGATGCCAAATTTACCCTGGTAGATCGAATATTCATAAAATTATACAAGGAATTGTCCAGGACCACGCCTAGGCTTAGCTGGCTTCAGCAAAAGCTCCTACATGGATGTAAACATAAACTCCCATGTAGGGACCCGCAATAGCTCCGCGATGGATGTAAATATTACTCCCAACAATCCATGCATAAGGTCCGGTCAAGCGGAGTAAACCTTTTACTCCACATGACTCTTATTGGGGAAAGCGCTAGAGCACAGGTGATTTACTCTCATCTCGGCTAATTTTTGTTTACAGTGCAAGAACTAGTACATCAGCTGTAGTAGAATGCGGTGATACACAACCATAAATATTTTTCGCTCAGTACAGTTACGCAGGCATGATAAAAAAATGTTCTTACTGTAGTAAAATAAGGCGAAATAACGAAACAAGGAACAGAAAATGTCACACTGAACACAAATAGATATATATATATATATATAATCTGCATGAATGCGCCAAAAACACAACGCTGTTGTCGCCAAAGCTTGAAAAGAGTCAGCGAAACCCTTTACGAAACCCTTTACTTCCGCTCCAAGTTGATAATCACGAAAGTATTACGCTGAAGTTATCATGTAGGCAGCGCTGTATAGTTCTGATTGCGGTTTATCGGGCACCCGATTCACCTCATGAATTTTGGCATCGTCTGTGTGATCATGTGGCGCGCTTTCAAAATGACAGTCATTATAACAGGCGATTTCAACCTTCCAAACATTGATTGGAATCGCCCATACTCAAATAGTGCTACCCGTGACCATGTTGACTACGTGGCCGACATAATGCTGAGTGCTAACGTTCACCAGATTGTAAATCAACCAACTCGCATCCAAAATAATACTGCTTCTTTATTGGATCTTGTCTTTATTAGCCGTTCGGTTGAAAATTACAATATATCTGTAGAAGAAGCTATCTCTGACCACCGTATGGAGTGTCTTACGTGTTCCTTCGAGGTAGAAAAAGCAATTAGTACTCCGGTTACCATTAAAGACTTCTCTTGTACTAGAGATGAAAGTATTGTGGATTATTTAGTTCACAACCTAGACAATTTTCAGGAGCATTATGTAGAGGTACTGTGGAACTCATTTAAGACCCTATGCACGTTCTGTCTTGATAATTTCGTGCCGAACAAAATTAAAAAAACACGCAAAAATAATCCTTGGATAACAAGAGATATTTTAAATCTCCAACGAAAGTTTAAAAGAGTAAAGCGAGCTAAAGGAAATACTAACACAGTGCAAATCACCCTATTACGGTTGAACGAGGCCATCTATAATGCTAAGCAACATTATTTCACCTACACGCTTCCTAATCTTATTAAAAACTCTCCTGAGAAGTATTGGCGATACCTTTATTCACAGAAAAAAAGCAATTGATCGAATTATGTGCGATGGTGTACCAATCGATGATAAATGTAGTATAGCTGAAAGGTTCAATGATCACTTTCATAGCGTTTTTTCCAGTCAAACTGAGCAGTTACGTCAGAGCCATAAAAACGAGCATGAAAATTCCACCCCTATTTCAGAGGCCGGTGTTGTTTCCATGTTGTTAAATTTAAAGACGAAGTCGTCACCTGGGCCTGACAATATACCGAACCCCTTTCTTCGTCGGTATGCCGAAGTGCTTGCGAAATTCCTTGTTGTTATTTTCCGTGTTTCCCTGTCGTCAGCTAAGACTCCTATTGACTGGAAAACAGCTCGAATCATTCCCGTCTTAAAGAAAGGAGACAGCATGTTATTAACAAACTATCGACCAATATCACTGACATCGTCAAGTTGCAAAATGCTGGAGCATGTCGTCGCAATTTACATAAACAAGTTCTTAACTAACAATAATACAATAACCCAGTTTCAGCATGGTTTTAGAAAGGGGCTGTCTACAGTGACCCAGTTGACAACAATCATACATAGCTTCGCCTCGGTTCTAGACAAGTCAGGACAAGTTGACGTTATTTTCCTCGACTTTAAGAAGGCTTTTGATCTTGTATGCCATGCAAAACTAATTTTAAAGCTACAGGCTGTAGGATTACCAGATTTCATAGCCTCTTGGGTTACAGCATATTTAAGTGACAGAGTACAATTTGTAAGTATCGATGGCCATTGCTCGCGGTAGTTACCAGTGACATCGGGTGTACCACAAGGAAGTGTACTTGGTCCCTTGTTGTTTTCTATATACATAAATGATATCGTTGATGAAATTAGTGAACCAATTTGTATTCGACTTTTTGATGATGATTGTGTACTATTTAATGAAGTGAAATGTTCTGAGGATCAAGTAATCCTCAATTTTAACTTGCAAAAAATTCATAAATGGTGTGAACGATGGCACATGGTTCTTAACGCCCAGAAAACTGTGTTCATGAAAATAACAAGAAAAAGCCAGTGTCTTACGTTTCCGTACTCGCTTGAATCCATTCCACTCGTTGAAGTTACAAACTACAAATATCTAGGGATAACTATAACAAATACGCTGAAATGGAATTCGCACATATCGAACATTTGTGCATCCTCCTTCCGAAAACTCTGTCTTCTCAGACATAAGTTAAAACAAGCACCAGCTGAGGCAAAACAATTAGCATACTTATCACTTATTAGACCGAAGCTTGAATACGCCGCTATAGTTTGGGATCCACACACGAAAAAACACATCGATGCACTCGAAAGGATTCAGCGCAAAGCTATACGGTTTATTTGTTCAAAGTATCGGCAGACTGACTCCCCAACCACCTTAATGAGTCAACACGGTATTCAGACATTGCAACTTCGGCGGAAGGTACAGAGATTAAAGTTTCTTTTTGAGCTGAAGCATAGAAAACTAGAGTTAAAACCAGAAGATTACGTATCGCCCCTTTCAACCCACAAACTAGGCACCGTCATGCTGAATGCCTAACCCCGTTCAGCACCAACACTAATGCTTTCAAATTTTCATTTTTTCCACGCACGATAAATGAGTGGAACGCGCTCCCATCGTCATGGCTACATAGCGTTGAGCTCATAGAGCAAATGGTAAAATAGGACATAATAGTATCCTTTTTATTTTTATGATTTGTGGTGTACCTTGTTGTGCATAGGCGATCAACCTTATTGCTTATAGGCACAGAGCACACTGTTGTAGTTGTTCTACATATCGGTCGTTTTACATTTTCTTTTTCTCTTACTTTGTATATATATGGAATTTAAGTGTATGTTTATATATTTTTAAGTGTATATGACGTTTAAGAGTATGTATATATGTCTGCATGTACATTTTTTCTCGTTGTTTCAATGCTTATTATTATTACCTATGTATGTATCCACTCCTGCTTGGGCCCTGAATGTGGCTGCAGTACTTTATAAATAAATAAACAAAATAAATACTGCTGCGAGTCGCCCGCGTAAGTGCAGTGTTGTTTGCACTCCACTGGGTCCAGACGTACCGGCGCATATTGTCAGTACGCCAATAATGTGTTCTTTGGCCGCAGATACCGTCGTGTGGGCCATAACTTGCACTAGTGCAGCCTTGCACCGCAAACGACACGTCGTTCTTATACAACGTTTGCTTATACTGTGCCACTCGATAAGTCTGATTTTACTTTCCATTTTCTTTCCTTTATGTCTTCCTCTATTTTTTGCCTTCTCGCAGAGTAAGCGGGCGTTGTGCCCCTTGTCGGTGGCAGTTGTGAGCCTAATCTTTCTATTTGCTTGATATGCTTCTGCGCATATGTTTATAATAATAATAATAATAATAATAATAATAATAATAATAATAATAATAATAATTCTAGCACTAGTGAAAGTATGGAAATCAGAGCCTTTTATCTTTAATTTGCTCCTGAAGCCCGCTCTACGCCAACGGCAGCCTCGTGCGTCAGTATTTGGCAGAGGAAGCTGGACCTTGGGGGACTGATGCAGTTTGTGTTGACTCTTTGGGCAGGATATAAGGACCGAGTGTAGTGTACATAGAGCGATTACACTAAGAATGAAAACATGTTCTACACTTTTGAAACCTACATATAAAGCGGACAAATGCAGTAGTGCAGTAGTGGGATTGCGCTTGAACCGACACTATAGGTGTGACACCCGTAGGTTCAACTTAACAGCGCAAACCTAGGCATTTGAACGTGGCACGCGAGTGCAACGTCAATTTCTAGCACAAGCACATGGGTGGAAAGGACATAGCAGAATAGCAGAAGCACATGCCTTTCTGGCTATGCCTCCCTCTCTATACCCTTATTTTTAACTGCTGAATTTAAAATGACAGGAGCAGATCCAACTTGTTTATTCGATCAAAGCCCAGAGGGCACAGTCAAAGAACTGACTGCTTGATCAAAGTCCTTGCATTGAAGTTGAGTAAGTTCTGTTTGGCAGTGCCAATTTTCCCAGTTCACTTAATATTTATCTCGAGAAAACAAAAAAATTGTGATGCATATAGATAGTGAAATGTTGAAAAGGCCTCTGACGTTTGTTATACAGGGTTTTTCAGCTAATTTGCGTCAGGGTATAAAAAAGATCCGCGGGCGCGTTGCAAGGATGCAACCATATCGGTATCGTTTATTGTAGTATCGGCCATCTCACACTATTTATTTTTCGATGAACTCAAGCAAATAACTCTTCCTCGTCGTTTACCCAGCATTTAAGCTGTTGTTTTAAACCATAAATGTTTATTGGGGAAGTTGAAGGCCTTGGTATTAGTGTCTGGGTAACGTACTTCAGTAACAATAGGTGCAACGGTTTTAATTTTTTCGGGATTTTAAAGAAGCCTTACAACACTTTTGAACTGTCAGAAAAGGGTGCAGGTCTCTTGAGTATGCTCCAGTGTATATGTGAGGGAAATAGTACTGCACTGCACACACCACGGAACTCGCAATTTGGTTTTAAACACAGCTGGAAAGCACCCGCTCTTAGTTTCAACAAATGACATCACCGGGGCCACGACTACGCCACTTTTCTTTTTCACAGTCTTTTAAGAAATACTCAATTTCCCTCATTTGTTGGATTCAAAACAAACAAATATAGCACAGCAGATTATCTTTCCGCTCATGAAATCAGCCAACGCTGCTCCTGTCCCGAGCGAATTAGTCGGCACCGCCAGTGACGTCATCTGTTGAAAGATGAGCGGCCGCTTTCAAGCTGTCTGTGAAACCTAATTGCGAACTCCCTGGGGCGTGCAGTGCAATAATATTTGACACAGATGTTCACAGGAGCTTCCACGACTGATCGGCACCATCATCTGACTTTATCAGAAAAAAAAAAAACCTTCAAGCTAGCATTAAGCCGGGCAAAGCTAATACACAGCGAAACTGATCGGCGGCATGCTGATTCATTGCTGCAACGAGGCTGAACTTGGCCACGTATTCCGGATCTGCTCGGTGCCGTCGACTTCGTTCTCGCGTAGCGGCAAGCCTTGATTTTCGGATCGCGGCTTCTTCCCCGGGAGTGCGATTTAGCTTCAGGCGATCCATGGCTGCGTTTGTGCATAGCTTCGCGTTATCAAAGCACGCATGCGCTCATGCTGCGAAGCAGTGCACAAACGTATAGCTTCGCGAGACGCTGTGCACCGGAAAAATCGACGCACACTGTGCTTGCATTCCTTTTCTTCTGCTTGCGGTCGCCAGCCGTAGTTTTGCCGATGTAGTAGTGAGCTGAGGTCATGTGCGCAAGACAAGAAGCGCGTGTGTGAACACCGCACAGTGCGCATTGCGTAGACGTGCAGGCGCACTCTTGGGGACCTGAACTAATGATGATTATAGTTTTTTGGTTCGCCGGACAAGGTGTGATTTGCTAAACAGCTCCGCTTTTAAAAGCGTTGCAGGACCCTTTTAAGAAAGTGCGCAAGACTTGAATGCACGACGTGGCTAGGTACTTGCCTGCAGTGACATCAGCGCCTTCGAACATATATACCAAGAGTAGTCGATGATGCACGTAGACCTCACGGATAGACAAGACGAGAGAGCGTAAGGTGTGGCCACATCTTATCAACACGCTTGTGCCGTTTCCAGTGCTGTCTGTCTTCGTGCATCACCGATTGTACTGTCGTAGCATGTTTGAGAACGCTAATGACAAGACGTGGAAGCGCCTTGTCACGTGTTACTTTTTCAAATATCCAGCATCTATTTAGTAGCCCGCAAAAATAAAGTCACTGCACCAATTATTATTAACTTGCACTATCAGGACAAAAATTAACATGTGAAATTTCCCAACTGAGCATTTTGCATTTAACGCAACGGTTTACAAGTTGGGTAACTGTGATAATAATTACATCAGTTCTTTGAAAGGATACCGAGATGGCAACAAACAATATCAAAAAATTAACACCATCTTCCCAAAGGGAACCCTGATGGGATGCGAAGCAGCAGCGTTGCGCACGGGTGGCGTCGCGGGTTGAACGGCGCTAACGCGGGTGCTTCGCATCCCATAAGGGTTCCACTTGGGAAGATGGTGTTAATTTTGCGCGTGAACCGACGAGTCGGCGGTGTAGCGAGCGGCGGTAGCGGCAGGTGTTGCGGGCGAACGGACGAGGCGGCAGCTGCGGGCGCTGCGGCGAGCGCGCGGCAGGCGAGGGAGAGAGTGACGCCAGCGCGCACTGCGAGGGGAGCGTGACGTCAACGCGCAGCAGTGGCGTGACCTACTTGGCACCACTCCAACACCTTCGGCGAGGGGAGCGCATTGCGGCGCGTTCGTACGGACGCACGGAGGGAGAGCGTTACACAGGCTAGTCAAAGCTGCTTCGCATCTAATATGGTTGCGTCCTTGAAGCGCGCTCGTAAATTTTTATCAAATTCCTGGCGTAATTTTTAACTGACGTACCCGCCTGTTACTGTGTTTTGGAAAACCCCTATCTGCTTATGATCGACAAATCGGAAAGCTAACAGAACACTCTGCTTCATTCTAGACTTAGAAGTGTATAGGGTGAAGGTAGCGTATATACATCATGATACAAGCTGACTTTAGTCCGAATTTTAGGCTTGCATATTAATATACCTGCTTTTGTCATGAAACTCCTTTTTTAAAACACAAGACTGGCTGAGTGCAAGATATTTTCTTCGACCAGGTTAAAATATTTCCCTTGACTTTTGACAATACTGAAATAAAAATCGATATACAGGGCGTTCCACTTCAATATAACCAAGTTTTTAAAAACGACGGAGCGTGCTTGCGAGTTGCAACAAACTCGGCCGTGTTGAGGATCAAGAGTCCTAATGTTACAAATTTTTGTTGTTCTTCAATATCATTTAATTAGTATAGACTAATGAAATAACATTTTATTTATTCCCTTGAACATGAAATTGTCAATAAGAAAGTTTTAGATCAAATTAAAAAATAAATGACCGACTGAAGTGTTTCTAACTAAGATATATCTGCTGTCAAAGAAAGCCCTCGAAATACAAAAATAACCACGTGACAGCGCCACTAATTGAGCGCCTCAGACGACTGATAAAAAAACTGTGCTTATGTGCTTACACCTGCAGCGCTGTCGCAATCGGTCGCACAGTGCGAGTGGCGCGCTCCAAAGTGACGTTGCATAAATCTATTGTTTGCTTCACCGCGTCGAATGAAGCCCCAGCGCCCACAAACACACATCTTGAAGCCACCGCAAACGCCAAGCGTGTCTCGGAGAGCGCCGCAGAAACAAGCGGACGTTGCTTCCTGATTGGTGGTTTTAGAGCGCTGCAGGCTGCGACACGCATAGGCGTGTGGACTGAGGCGCTCCGTACATTTCGTTCGCGGCCCGCGCTGCTGCCCTTTTCCTCTATTTTTTTTTTTGTCCTAGAGCCCCGTCACGCATTTGAATGGTTTGGTCTTTCCTTTCGTTGGTACTCCGACCAGAAGAAGGATCGCCGTCTACTGAAGTGCCTCTTGCAAAAAAAAAAGGTAGGAAAGAAGAAAAACTTGTTAAAAACGGACTGTGTGCCTCTTGCATGCGCCTGCCGGCCTAAACGCCGCACGAAGGAGTTGAGGCAC
This sequence comes from Hyalomma asiaticum, assembly GCA_013339685.2. NCBI lineage: Eukaryota > Metazoa > Arthropoda > Arachnida > Ixodida > Ixodidae > Hyalomma > Hyalomma asiaticum. The sequence goes on along the minus strand of CM023481.1, from coordinate 15,452,230 downwards.
CGGATAACAAAAGCCACTGGTAGGCGTCCTGCTCTTTTCTTTCTTTCTTTTCGGTTTCTAACAGAATCTTTCAAAACGAGTTAGAACCGTATTGCTTAGTTCAGCCTTCATTATTTAGAAATAAATAAATGGACGTACGTCCATTTATTTGGCACCGGCCCCGCGTTTTCTCACTTAGTATAAGCACGATTAACGGAAATAAACAGATCAGGTACTGCAGTCCGTGGCTTCACAGCTTCTCTTTCCAAGACGCGCACACAAGCACTATGCTCACACATGATGGATACAGCTAGTCTTTCGCTGTTTTATTGTGGAGCCTTTTATGGGACTAATATATTGATAATAGTGTATACATACCGATAACAAATAATTACAAATTAACAAGGATCAAATAAAAATCACTTTTGCTTTCCAGCCTGGCAATCTTAGAACTTTTGGAGTATTTTTTTGAGTATTTTGTCTCCCGCGTTTCGGAGACACATCGGCCGATCACAATGCTTCCATCCGCAGACTGTTTAACTTGATGCACATGGCCTGCCTCGTATAAAAGTTTTCCTTTAGCGATTAGCCCTACGAAAGAATTTTTTTCAAACCTTCTACGGTCTTAAAACCAGTAAGAAGCTGCGGCGGAACGCAAGCAGACGACGCCACCCCCGCACAAGCAGGTGCGCACGCCGTGCGGGGGGAGCCTTATCACCCCAACGACGCGGGAGCGCCTGCATTGGCGCTGAACGCAGGGGGCGACGGTGGAGCCGCCTGGCCTTGTGCACCATCCCCATATGAAGGGAGCGAGCGCGCGCCTCTAGACCGTGGGCCGGTCTGGGCGCACGCGCCTCTACAGTCCGGCTAAATTGGGTTAGAATAGCCCACTTTCGTCCGGCTGGGGACCGACGTTCAGGCAGATGGCTCAGCTGTGGCAGAGTGATGTGTGGTTTAATTTTGCTGGAAACTGTCTTGTCATATATGCGCTACAGAAAAAAAAAGGGAGGGGGGGGGAAGGGACACTCGAAGCAAAATGATGAAATTATCGTGGTCGTCTATTGAAATCGGCACAGCAGGTTGTTTCAGCAGCTCAATGTGCCCCAATATCTATTTCAGCCGAGTAGCGCATCTAGGATTTCTGCAGTGGAGCGGTCAAATATTAAACAAGGGCATGCGATTACAGTTGTTGCATGTGTCTGGAAGGGGAGGGGGAGAGCGGGCACCTTGCGCAATACGTCATTTCCTTGCTTCAGCTGGAGGAATCGTAAAGCAAATAAAATGCCAAATAGTAGTAACATCCGTGATGATGAGAATTTTTATTTGTTCGGCGTTTTGCAGACTCATCTTGCAAGAGCTTTACAGGGCCACGGAACCCTTTAGCAAAGCAGCACACGGGAAACACAAATGGAAAATTGAATAAAGCAACGCATAACAATGCTAAAATAGTTCCAAACAACGTTGTCTGGCACGTGCTTAGTTTGCCGCTCCGTGCAGTCATAACGGTGCCGACATGCCGACTGGCTGGCGGTCGTGCGATGCCGTTAGGAAAAACTCTGCAGGTCAGCATGTTCTAAATTATGAGAGCGGAACATATTATATATTATGTATCCTTTGAGACTCTTCAAACTATATCTGAAAGTGAAATGTCGGCCTATAGCTGAATTCGTACGAACGGCATAGTCTGAATAGGTACATTAAATCTATGACAACAGTTCATAAAAGGACTAAAAAAATCAATTAAATAATTCCGTTATATAGAAACGATGTGACTATAGAAACTATGTGGTGCAGTTAGTGTGCCTGCTCTCTTATCTTGCTGCTGATATCGGCAACCTGAGCAAGAGAACTCAGAGAGAAGTAAATATTATACGTTATTTAGGTCAGCAGCATGGGCACAAGAAAAACGCCTCGCTTCTTATGGTAGAAAGGGGGCTAGGGTCGAACACAAAGTCTGATGAAACTTCACACGCGGGAAAGCACACAAGTCGCCCTGGCGATAGACACTAGAGAGGCGTCTATGGTTGCATAACAAAACACAGTAAGTTGTAGAGAAGTGGTGGTCGTGCGTTCAAGCTCTTACCTAGATAGTCGTGGCAGCGATGAGTTTTGTAAGCATGTTAGCAGGTTACTAATGGCTGATGGAGGGGGCGAACTCTAAAATTGCGCAAGTCAGTTGGAACAACGATCAGAATACGCGAGCCAGACGGGTTGGCCACTCCTATCTAACATTTGGAATAAATTGAGTGATTTGTGGGGTTTAACGTCGCATAACCAGCTATGATTATGAGAGACGCCGTAATGGAGGTCTCCGGAAATTTCGACCACCTGGGGTTTTTAACGTGCACTGACATCGCACAGCACGCGGGCCTCAACATTTCGTCTCCATCGAAATGAAGCCGCCGCGGCCGGGATTCGATCCCGCGACCTTCGGATCAGCAGCGGTGTGCCATAACCATTAGACCACCGTAGCGGGGCATTTTGGAATAAATTGATAATGAACAGGTGAAGTGAGCGAAGAGCGAGATAATATAGTGGGGATATAGCCCTCAAGTAGTAATCTGTGTGATTAAGCACAAGTGAAAAAGCTAAACAAAACGAATAAAAAAATTTTAAATCAACAGCTATAGGCATATGCTTGTTGTGGAAGCTGGAGTATAACCACTCGATTCAGAAGGCAGCGCCCATAAGTTGTGGGGTCTCATAATGTTTTCCACACCGTCGGGCAGCCAAACGCGTGTACATTTATTACTGCTTTTACAAACGACAATAGCGCGCCAGCCTAATATAATACATCATTAGTGGTACGCTACATAACCTTATACAATTCCACTACAATACATAAAACAACATACAACACACACACACACACACAGTACATCAAATGCGGCGTCGCCGACGTCCGACTCACCCCGAGGGCCCATGCGCCCCACCCGCGGAATCGTGTACGCACGGACCCCGCCGTGAGCCGTCCGTCCACGCACGCTTCTGACCTCGTAAGATGTCCCAACTTCGCGCAAAGGGGGAGGAGGTTCTACGTCCTACGCGACATTTCAAAATTACCGCAACTACTGTCCTCCGTCTTACAAGAGAAAGAAAGAAACAACTTTAATAACTGCAGGAAATCTTTTGGTGCATTTGGGTGGAGCCCCTATTCCAGAGCCCCACTGGCTTTAGCGGCTCGCCGGGCCTGGTCGAGGGTCGCCAGTACGCAACTGACCTCGCTCATCCCCCATTGGCCACACATCTCAACGATCGTTTAACCCTAAAACCGGATTCGTGCTGGGGCTGGGAAGAAAAGAGGCAACAGGCTTTCTTAAGTTAACAAAACATGAAATTTAATATGCGAACATGATTAAGGTATACAATTAGCAATTAGCATCCAACGTAATGATGCAAGGCAAACAAGGAGTAGAGTAGACGCATAGTGCAGCACAGGAATTGACATGGCGAATAAGCTCATCAATGTCCGGTCGATACAATGGCTAAAACAACTTATAAACTAAAAGCGCAATGTCTCAAGTACGCAATGTCCCAAGCCGCAACGAAAGGAACGCTTATCTGCATGGGTTGGCTCCATGCCAACCCCTCAAACACTCCCCCATCGGTGCGCCACTGTTTCAGCCTAACGGTACGTTTTGAAACGTACATCCGTACACATGCCGCGCACAAAATCTGATTATATGGAGGAATTATAACTCATTAGCAATATTTTTGCGATAGAGAAGGCGTAAACGTTCAGGATATGCCGGGCCCCACGCCCATTTAATAGCAGCTGGCTATGGCCGGTGACAAAAATTGGAGCGGAAAGAACAAAAACGTGCCCGTGGAAATACTCATAAGTATTCACTATGTGGATCTAGCACCACTGCTACGCAGCATAAAACTTTGAAGGCGTGTCCAGTTTCTATTACGCCAGATCTACATATGTCGACGTGAATTTTCTGTGCAGATAACATTTTTACTGCTTTTATCTGTGCTCGTTGTTTTTCGAAGTACCTGTTTTATCTTATGAAGCGCTGCGTCAAGAACGAAGTGAAATGAGCGATTTGTTTAACTCGATCATTTTGTACAGAATCGTGTTTTCACTTGACATTTTAAAAAACTGCTTCTACCGATAGCGAGGTCAGGGTATCAAACAGTTAATAACACCACTTACGTCTCAATTGATAAATTAGTTGTTTGTTCGAGTCACCCTCCCTTTTCTGGCATCTTCGACAATGCGCACCGGGGCGCCTGTGTGTCTTCAATAAATCTCACCGGTGCGCATCGGTGCACACCCGTCGTCTTCGGTAAACAGGGCGCACCCTGTCGGGGCACTTTTTTTGTTGCTCCGAGGCGCTCCGAGAAAATCGGCGGAGCGCCGCTGGGCAATCCCAGCATTCATTGCGTGCCGCGCGCGTAGCAGACGGTCAGCAGACGACGCGGAACGGCCGGTATGGCGACAGCTAGAAAAGTAGCGCGACTCGAATTTTTCGAAGCCTTGTCGTGAAGTTCATCCGATGAGGACAGCGAAGATGAACTTTTGTTGAGCTTGGTGGCAGGGCGCATCGATGAAATACCGAAAGTGCGCAATTTGTGGAGGAAACCGTCAAGCTCTACTCCGACGTCGACGTGAGTAATTTAATACTTATATATAATTTCAAAGTGTGCGGAATTGATCAAGCTTGTTGGTACTATTCACAGCGGAAAACAGCGCGAAACAACGAAGACATCCTGTGTCGTCTTTCTCGTCTTCGTTGTTTCGCACTGTTTACAGCTATGATTATATATACTCGATCCTTGCGCTCAATTCGTTTTGGGTGCGCTGTACTTCGATTCTTTTCAGTTCCGCAAGCACTTCCGCGTTCCGAGGAACGTGTGCTACAACCTTATCGCAAGCTACGAAAGCTCGCAGTTCTTCACGAAATCTCAGCGAGGACGTAGCCAGGAAAAGACGGCAGAAGAACATGTCTTGTCGTTCCTGTGGTAATTTTTTTCCTTCAGATTTTGTTTAGGACATCTGCATGCAATAAGCAGCTAAGCAGACTAACTTTATGCAAGTTTGCAGGGAATAAAGCCTCTCTTAGGGCCGTTTCCGTGCTCTTTGGCATGGCGGAGAGCACTCTCCATATGACATCATCGACCGAGCTGCCAGCTTTTTGGACAGCATCAGCACCAGAGTAATACACTTCCCCACAACTAAAGAAGAGAAAGTGTTGTCGAGCATCAGGTTCGAGCAGGTAATAGTGTGTGTGATCCAACAGTATAGAAACAGAGGCAGCTAAAACACGTGCGTATGTGTGTTGGGTGTTGTTTGCAGGGGGTGCCGTGTGAAAAGCCGCTCTCTGTTTTTGTCGCCACGCACACACAAATATATACGTAACCATCAATTATATAGTTGCAAGGTCGCCATTTAACTTCCCCCTTTAATTCTAGTTTGCAGGCTTTCCCGGGGTGTTAGGCTGCATCGATGGCACTTATGTGGAGACAAGATGCCCGGCCCACAAGATCGCGTCCACATACACGAACAGACACGACAAGAAATCGTACAACGTTCAAGCAATCTGCGACAGCGACAAAAAGTTTGTGGACGTTTTTCTGGCAAATACGGGAAAAACACACGACTCGGAAGCCTTCCAGAGATCGTTTGTATTAGACGACTTGCCCAAGATATGTGAGGGAGACAAATTTCATATATTGGGTGATGCAGCTTACCCTTTGAGGGAGTATTTGTTAACACCGTTTCGAGACTATGGCACCATGACACCAGAGGAAAATGAATACAACTTGCGGCACAGCAAAACAAGAGTGCGCATCGAAAATGCGTTCGGCTTACTCAAGGGACGCTTCAGGCAGCTATTGTACCTGGAATTTTGGTCCGTAGAAAGGGCCACGTTATTCATACTTGCGTGCTGTGTTCTCCACAATTTGTGCATAGACGCGGGCGACACGGAGTTGGTAGATGATGACACTGGCTGCACCCAGAACGCCAGGAAACCAAACCCCAATGAGCTTCTCGTCAGGGAGGACCCAAAAAGGCAGAAAGTTCTTCGCCGGTTGGGTGAATTGAAACGGAAAAAGATTGCACGTGGTTTTAGCCAGACATAATTCTATTAATTCCTATCAAAACGAAAAGGTCGACATGTGGAACAGACCGTGACGTGAATTTAATGTATGGCTATGTACCTAATCTGTGTATACGCAATCTGTGAATTTGTTTTGTGGCAATGTAACTGTCAGATTCTGTGACGGGATGTTACTGGATCGGTGACTGCGTTTATCGACGGCACTTTTCTATATGTATACGGTTGTTATATTATTAGTTTGCAAACGGTTTGTATGCATTTCTTTATAGTCTCCCTATATTTATATTGTATGCCATTTGTCTTTTCATGGTTGATATGAATTTGCTATTCCTGCAAAATATACACTCGATCACCGTTGTTTCATTAAACGATCAGTTGGCAGTACCGGTTTGTGTTGTCTCTTTCTTTGTACCGTGTGCTTGTGCGGTTGCCTTTGCTAATCACCAACTGGCCAGCATCCACACTCTTCTAAGCCACGAAGTAAATTTATTATTCACATGCGCTCTTGTGTTTGCAAAATTATATGTAAAGGACAGGATGACACGGGTAAGTTAAGGTAACCTGTAAGCGTATATGGCTTACCAATCAATTTATATATTTTGCACAAATACACTAGTGCCTTTTCAGGCTTTCTCAGGTACATGCGAATTGCGCGCACATATGTCAACAGTCGACAAACAAATAAACAAAAAAGTACAAACACAATCGTTATAAATAGCACATGAGGATAAATAGCACAAAATAAGTTGTAACAGAATTTACAGAAAGAGAAAAGAAAACACACAGAAAAGAATAAATACCCATGTGTCACCAAACATCAAGCGTCGTTTTTTTTCAGCTGCAAGAAAAGACCTGAGTAAATCTATCTTTTCCTTGTGGCGGCGCTCCCTCCGTTGCTCACGATCTTCATGTATTTTCCACATCATTTCCGCGATTGCATTAGGAGCTCTCCGTCGCGGAGCTGCCGCTTTGGCAGTTGGAGCTTTAAAGGCTACTCTGCCTGGTCCCCTCAAGAGATCCGGCTTCAGGCTGTCATCAGCGGCTTCTATCTATCTGAATTCTTCGGCGTATTCCTCTTCAACGGGCTCGACGCCGGAGGACCTGTTATGGTCGCGTTGATGAGACTTCCTTTTCTTCACTGTCTTAAATCTATTTTGACACTGCTCTGGCGTTTTGTGGACGCCAAGGACGTCTTCAATGTCCACGAATATGGCCCTCCACATTGCTTTCTTATTTTTGAAAAGCTTCATGGGGCCTACACATCCAAGGTACTCGTTGTATTTCTCCAATAGGAGTTTTGTTTCCCCCTCAGTCCATTCGCACGAAGCGCTGTCATTGCTTGCACTATCTGAAAGTATCCAAATAAAGTTGTGTAACTCCAGTGAAATGTACGGAACTACATCGCAAGTGAAGCGAGGTAGCATCGAACAGACATATCAGAGCAGACGACGTATATCACACATCTCCCGAAGTGAAATTTTAGCTACGTACGCCTCTAGTGAGCTGCAGCAGACGCACCCAAGCTTGTGGGTTTAAACTGGCCTGCAGAACTCGCCCCAACGACTAAATCGTCGTCGCTGTCGAGAAGCACCGGTGGCCCGTCACCGTCGACTCATCGGTGCTGACTTGAGAAATGGACTCCGGACGGACAGCTTCAGGCACCGGTGCCCTGTTGACGACTCCTTCTTTCTTCACCTCGACAGCTTGTCGTCTCGATGCCTCAATGAGGGACGTGGCCAGTCTACTTGCTTTCGATGGGTCTGTTTGTCATAATAAAACACAACAGAAGTGTTTAACTTCTCCTCGCGTACGTAGTCGTCTACTCGTTACCTATCTGCTTCCTGCATTGTAAGCAATTTCTTCAGCTCTTGAATAATTACTTACCCGACAGAATCTCATCCAGTTGAGGCTTCGTCATTGCAACCGAATATTTTTTTCCATCAACAATCACATCTACCGACGCGCTCATTGTGGAGCAGACGATGCAAGGAGCCGGCGGGCGCACAGTGGGCGCACGGTTCGAAGCGCGCGCCTTACGCTAGGCGGCGCTAGCAGTGCGCACCGAAGTGGTGCCTTTTGTCTTCAGTATTTGCATTTGCTCCTGCACAGAACCGGGGCGTTCTGCCCCCTTTTGGCTTTGGGGAAGTTATCAACTGCTCTGGGGCATAATTACCGAAGATGCTATAGTTGTAAGCGAAAGTCTTTCCGCCAGCGACCCGCAATGAACGAGCAAGAAAGGGCGCGCCGCCGCTGAGCCGCGCCGTCTCCTACGTTCGAGAGGGGCGGCTTTCCTGCTTAACGCAAATGGATATGCAAGATGGCGGACCTATGCGCAACATAGAGTTAATGATGCGCAACTCTGCTCCCATAGGGAGCATATATATACAGCGACTCTAAATGGCTCTAAAGCCCCTTGATGTTAGAAAGTAACGCCACTCTTTGAACCACGCCGCGACACCCTCGCCCGAGCCGTCAACCTCCTCGTTTTCTCCCTCTCGTTCGCGGAGCCAGCACATCCGCAACGCTGAGTGGCTGCGGCGCGCAGTCAGGTGACCTTGACGTCATGAAAGCGACGCACAACTTGTTTTCGCGCGCTTCTAGTTTCCCTCGCCCGCCATGCGCCTGCCAAGCGGTGGTCGCCCTGCGGCTCCTAACGTGCGTTTCGCAAGTGTTTCCGCCTTTCTGTGGTGGTGGGAACTTCGTTTGCTGTGGAAATCTCTTGCTTCCATTCGTTTCAATGCAGCAGTAAGCCAGAGAAAGGGCTAGCATGATTTTCGATCCTCCGAGGACAACTGAATATTGTGCGCCGGAAGCGGTAGATCCAAAACGTCGGGAAAAAGCATGTCCCCCTTCTAAGCACACAGTTCCGTGCAAGTTGACTGTTACAGTTTTCCTTAATTGGTGAAGTTGCATGGAAATTTCAATGTACCTTGCATACCCGGACTCTTCGTTCAGTACAGTAGAGAACGCCTATACATGCCTTGCACCTACGTCACGACCAGGCGCTGCGGGATACCGTTTCGCCATCGTGGAGGACCAGCCGCGGCAGTGAAAGTGCGGACGCGTATGCGTTTCTGTACTCGCTCTCGTTAGCCGCGGTATTTGAGTTCTCGAATCGCAGGAGAGCAATGAAGAGACGAGTGTGAAAGAACATAAACCTTTTTCACGTGCCAAAAGACGTACACAGTCAATGCGGCCGCACGAAGAAGCTAAAAGCCCGAGGCAGCGCAGTTTGTGGCTGACGCGTATCAAGCGCGCCGATCGCGACATCGAACACGCTGATACATCCAGGTGTGCACGAGGGCCTACAAATGCTTCGCGAGCAGAGTTATGCGCCAGTTCCTGCCTTGAGCATCGTCCGTTGGCTCCCGCCGTAACCGATCGCGAACGAACGTAGCGAAAGATGTCCTGGCTCGCGCGCCTCAAGCCACGCGCGACGCACTTTTGACGAGGCCGGTGGTGTTGGACCGGCTGGGCTACCGTGCAAGTATTCTAAAAACAACCTTCGACGAGTCAGGGGAACCCAGGTGTTCGCGCCGCCGAAAAGGAAGCTCATCGTACTTCAAAGCGCGATCGAGCTTCTGTTAACAGTGGGTGACGCACTCGGTGGAAGTGCTTCGTCGGCGCAGCAAGCTATATTTGCTGGTAGAGATCGCAGATATCTCATTATTTTGCTCAGCATATCGCATCATTAACACACGCGCGCACGGCTGCGCTCATATTCGCATTAGGAAGTATGACATTCGTCACGATTTTTTTTTATGACTGAAATTTAGGGACACGGCGATAAGAACAGCACAAACTCCATTCGTAGGCATTCCATGTAAGATCTTGGAGGACACAAATATCGATGGGACACTGACGTCTCTACACTGATGCAGCGCAGATCATGAACAGCGCGCTGAAAGAACGGCGCCTCCTGAAAAGCGAGGCTGGTGCAGCGGCAGTCGCGGAGTCGATAGGCACTGCGTGCGTGCCAGTCGTTGCCGTAAGATAAAGATGAAAGCCGTACGGAGAAAAACGAAGTAGTTGACGATGTCCCCGCGCGTCACTTCGAGTACACAGCGTTGGTGCCCGCCGGCGTCCGGCAGCTTCGTGTAGGGATCGGCATCGTCACACGTACGCGCATTTGCTCACATAAACATCGTGCCCATACGATTAACTCAGGCTGATAATCTTTCCGCAAGGCACGGTGGCGACATTGCGCCTAGAAATTTAGAGAAAACGAACCAAAGCGCGGTCTAATCAACGAATGTATGAACGGCGCTGCAGGGAACGAAACAAGAAGTGGTCCCCATGGTCCTCCAGCATGCCCGTCGCGCCGACAGCGGGGCAGTCGTGACGTCACGTGCAAGCTATGTATACTTCGTGCATTGGACCTTCTCGTGCGTGCGCTAGTTTTCAAATGATGTAATTCATACGTGCCTGTAACTCCTGCTTCGTAATTGTGCGCGTGTGTGCGCGCGTGTTTGTGCGTATATATATATATATATATATATATATATATATATATATATATATATATATGTGTGTGTGTGTGTGTGTGTGTGTGTGTGTGTTTGTGAGAGAGAGCTTGCGATAGCGTGTGTGAACGCGTCTGCATGTGTGCGCGTGTTCGCGCACGTCATGTGTGCATGTATATGTGCTTGTATTTATGTGTACATGTTCGCATGTGTGTATATGTGCGTGTGGTCGTACGTGCATGTGTCGTACGTGTCCGCGTGTGCGTGTGGTCGTATGTGCTTGCGTGCGTATTTTTGCGTGTGTTCGCACGTGTGTGTATTGTGTGCGCGTGTCCGTGTGTGCGTGTTCGCCCATGTGTATGTATTTACATTTGTGCACCGTATGCGTGTGCGAGTATGTGTGCGCATGTGGTTGCATGTGCATGCGCGTGTGTGTATTTTTGAGTGTGTGTCTGCCTATGTGTGTATACGTGCACCCGCGTGCGTTCGTATGAGCGCGTACGTGCAATCGTGCGCGAATGCTCATGTGTGCGTGTTCCCGCGCGTGTATGTATATGTATGTGCGTGTGCGCATGTGTTAGTATTGCGTGCGTGCTGCGCTCGCATTTAACCACGATAAAGTATTGGCACGTGCGTTATGTATAGGCTCTTTCGAAAACACAGCATGTGTTTTGCACAGTGGCATTGATACAAAGGCATTCGGCCCGCCTGTGCCGGGAAATTCACTTTAAATAAACTATTTTTTCTTCGTTAGGTATTTATTTAATCTATATAGTAGCCACTTACATGCAACACATTCTCCTGTATATTATACGCTGCATGCATTGTATGCGTCACCGTACGCGAGCCCAACGGACAACGGAGAGGCAAACCGCGCAGCCCCTGGTAGGTACTCATTTCTTTCGGTGCGCTCTCGCTTGTTTTAACTGACGTCCCGAAATAAAAACATTTGTCACGAAGTTATACTGGAAGCATACTATCCTCACGCCAGTTTCACAAGGGATAAATTCCTATTTGGAGCTTCTAAGGTCCGAATAAACAAGCGCGCGCAATACATCTCAATGCGGTTGCAACGCGCCACTGGAGGGTTCAGCGTGCCGTGCGCACCGCTCCGGCGCAGGGAGGGAAGAAATCCGAGGAGGATTGAGGAGGAAAGCGCGCGTGTGGAGGAGAGTGTCGTTACTTTCCAACATCGAGGGGTTTTAAATCGCTCTGGTCTACAGCGCCACCGCATGCGTGGTTACGTCAGCCAAAACGAAATTAACTTTTAATCATTTTGCTTCAAAACTAAAGTGGATGATCACGACGACGAAATGTCTTTTTGCAAGGTTCGAGCGAGAGTAAAGCATCGGCGGGTACAAAATGTTTTACTTGCTTATATAGGCCGTGCCATGTTGGCTACTCGGTCGTCGGCGTTACGGAGGTCGGAAACAATGAGTGAAATTGAACGTAGAACATGGACGTCGCAACGACTCGACACGTGCGTATTCGGCGCTTTGTCTGGCCTCGATCGACTACGCCTGAACTTTTTATGTTATCGGGCCAGCCGCGTACGCGTGGGTAATGAACAAACGTACCCTTTTCTAGTTTTCCTCGCGATGCGATAACAACCCGATAATGCGTGATGGAAAGCGCTCATGGCGACATTTGTCTGGTCTATCACACGGTGTCTTCGTGTTCCCTCCGCGTGTGTGCGCAGTGCGTCCGAGAAGGCTATGACCTTGAGCATTTCTGCGGCTCCGAAGAATCTAGTCGCACTTATTCTGTCGCTTTTTGCGAGCCGGGTCAGAGCATTCGCAAACGCTAACGCATTACTGCACATGGATCACGTGACAGCAACACAAAGCAGGCTTGGGTACGCGCGCGATTTTTTTGGCGCCGCAGTGCCAACGCGAACAGCGGTCAGCTTATTGCGCATCATAGCGGCAACAAACGCAAAGGATAGCGTACGCGAAAGTTTATCCGGGTACCCGCTTCTGTAACTTCCAATGATTCGCTCAAACGTGTCGACTGGCGCTAACCCTAAGCATATGGCACACCTTTGTTTGACTGGGCTAGCCTTTACAGTGCAGTAGTGGCCAATACCCATATACCCTGCCGCTATAAGCCGCACGCCCGTGATTTATTTTTCTTTATTGCTCACATCAGGATCACACCTGCATATATCCAATACAGTGTGTATCGACCTCCATTTAGCATTAATATTGCCGTATATTTAGTGACTCTGTGCTAAAGTAATGTAATGTTCTGACTTGATATCAACCCCATACAACTGTAAACTTTGTTTTTTATGTGTTTTTTAAATTTTTTCCAGGCTGCTTGAAATTTCTACAACAACCCCGATGTGGAGGTGAATTTGAGGTTCTGAGCAAGAGACATGCCATCGCCAGGTACTATTACCACCATAATAATTGAGTAGTCTGTGCAGTGCTAAAGATCTGTTCACATGTTGCACAGAGGCGTTGGTTGCTCATCTTGGTATTTACAGCTGGGGGGGGGGGGGGGGGGGTAGGGTTGTGGAGGAGTCAAGAGTCAAGCCAGATTAACTGCCCCATGAGTAAGAGTGTGTAGTGCACACCATAAATGCCACTTTTGTGATGAAACTGTAGCATGGCTTTTTTATGTTTATGCAAGGATTCTTGTAGCATTACATAGATGTCTGGTACCAAATGCAAACACAAATATCATGTGTGGTTGTGGCCTGGAAGCAGGCCTGAAGGGGGGGGGGGGGCGACGGGATTGCTTACACTGCCCAATTATTATATTAGATAGGTTAAGTCAGCCAGTATTATGTGAGTTATGCGAGCACTTTTTGGTGGGGAAAACAGTGGGAGGCTGTGGGGTGGTGTTATCTGGCTACAGATCATTTTTCAAATATTACGTTAATGGCTTTGATGTAAAAAGTTGTATGCCATCTACTCTGGACCCTGTGGTTACCAGTAATTGATTAAAGCAAGTGGAACTCACAGTTCGGATTCAGTTCTGATTTCATGACATGATTGATTGATATTGGTGCATGACAATGAATTAATTACAATTCATGACGATACGGATTTTTTTAGTATCATACCTTACTGGGGGGTGTGCAACGTGAGCACCGAATAATACACAAACGCAAGTGTCATTCGACACTTTAGAGTATGTGTTAGTTTTCTTTTGTTATTCTGTGGCCTCATCTCTTAAAAATAGACTTAATGTAAGCCATCAAACAAGTCGCATGATATAAATGTAAATACTCTGCTGGAGGCAAAAGAAAAGCTTCATTTAATCAGCTTTTTTCCCTGCATTTGAATTGTGGTGTATTATATTTGTCTTACTTTGAGCTGAGCATGCGTGGCATTTTTCCACCAACTGGTTTCACGAGCAACTGAGAACAAGGGGGAAGGGCCAGACTGCCGTGTACCATTACATGCTGAGGAAAAACATCGGCAATGTCAGGGTGGTGGTCAGCATTCGAGAGGATGGCCTGATAAAATAAAGGCTCAGTTTCCTAAAGCTTATTGCCGTAGGGCCTCCGCAAAATGCAACCAAAGAACAGGATGCTGTAATTGTGCATTGTGTTGTCTCATACTCTTCAAGGGCAACTCCGGTGGTTTTTCCACCATATTCCGATATCGCTGTTTTGCAGTAGTATTGATAGCTTTGAAGCAGCCAGGGTCATTCAGTTTGCTCAGAAACTCACCAATCATTTTAAATAACCAAATGAATGAAGGGGTCAAACTGAGACCCAAACGGGTAGATGTTTTGGGAAGCGTATGCAATGCTGTCACAGTCTCCCCGCCTTCAGAAATACCGAGTTAGTGCCAGAAAAATGGGTGACAATGTCATCCAATGATGTATTGAGCTCTTCTGAATTTGACAGTGACGATTTGAGCGCTGAAGTACCACAGTTTTGCTTTGGATGGCCCACCTGCACTGGTGCATAGCGTTACAGGTAATGACATCAAGAACACAGGGTGGCTTGAGTAAAATTTGCTAAATGTTTTGAAAATTAATTTTCAGGAAAACTAAATAAATGGCAACTGCCTGGCTTGGCATAAATTGTTGTAATACTGAGGAGACCATATTGTGAAAATTTGATTCTGATCAGTGGTGTGGTGATGCTACCCCACACGTGGAGAGGAAATATGCATGAAGATCATGACCAGAATGGCGGAACGGACAGCACCGGAGGTGGTTGTTGACGTTAATCAAACTTTGCTGTTTTGTCGGGCTGCACTGCACTATCTGCGTTCGTTGTGTTGTCTTTCATGTGCTTCTGCACGCACAATCACATCATAAAAATGTAGGCCATGGTCCAAAGCACCAGCCTGGTTATGACACTTCATTCTTCCAGTATCATGGTTGTGGTGCCACGCAGCCCCTCGAACCTGCTGCCTAGCACGAGTGCTATGAGCGTGGCCTGCAACGCTCATGTTAACAATGTGTGAAGAGGAGGTGTCAAATAAACTTCTAATAAGCACTCGAATTATGAAAGTGTTTCGATGTTTTATTACAACTCTTGTGCTTTTTGAACAATGTGTGCATAAACAAACTTCCATAATTATGTATTTCAGCAGTTGGTTCAACCATTTAGGAAAGAGGAGGGGGCAGTTGGTCTTGCGTCTTTCGGTATCCTTCGGTATCAGTCCCAAGTAATGACTCTGCTGCTGATGGGGAGTCTCCTGCTGGTTCTCCTGATGAAAGAATGTAAGTTTGCACTGCATTGTTATAAATATGAGCATCTCTACAAAGCATGCATCAAAGCTCTGACCTATAGTGAGGCAGCACCTGTGCGAAGAAATGTGCGGATGCTGTATAATGTGTTCCAAGTGTAGGCAATGGAGATTACAGCGAAGGGTTTGTGCATCAGTCACTATCTGCCTCATGACGGTCTTCGTGCATTCCTTTCTTGTTAGGAGCCTAAGGCTGAAGCAATTAGGACTAAACATAGTGGTGAACATAAAATGCAAGTGCGAGGTGTCGGAATGTCGGTGAGGTATTGTAATCACCAATGAGACGAACAAACCCATGGAGGTATACATATTCTGCTGAAAAACAATTATCTTTTTATGCCTTACAAGTGTACTTCACCCTAAGAGGCACCCGTTTATAGTGTGCAAGAGCAATTTGTTGTTCTTTTCGCTGCTTTTGGGGTGGTGCAGGTGATGCTGCATTCGAATTTGTCTGCGTGTACTGGCACATAGTCCTGCGCTTACCACTCGTGCGGCGCTGCCTTGTTTTCAGGATGTCGGAGGCGCACCCCAGGGCACAGCATTTCCCTCGCCACCGCTGGAATGTCATCCTTGGAACCGGTTCCTGTTGGGAAAAAACCGCCTGTGCCCGAAAGCAACTTAGTGGATTCAAAAATCTTGCTTTAATAATTTCTGCTCACTTGCGGAAGAAACCACTGCACACTGGGCCATTTTGAAAGGTATGCTTTCTGTTGAGCCAAAAAACAGAGGATTAATGAAGGACAGTAGACAGTCCATTTAAACCATCTGCTGCTTTTGACTGTGACCTCTGAATTCACCTTGTCTTTTGCTGGAGTAGTTGGGTTTCCTTTGTAATTTTTGTCAATTTAAAACAGTACTCTTGAAACATTTTTGCGTTATAAGCTCGGTAACCACCACAATGTGCAGATGCCTAGTCAACACTTCAAAAAAAGAAAATCCTGTTGTGGTAAACTGCTCTCATATTTTCATTCCTTTTCACTTTAACCACAGTACTTGCTGGTTCCATTTAAACCTTCCCACTAATTTTACTGCGCTGTGTGGACCTACTGACCTTTAAAAGCTATCGGCAAAAAAGCCGGGAACTTTTATGCGGGGTTTACTCTAGCACTACATACATCTGTGGAACAAAATGCAGCCACAATATCACATATGTTTGTGGCCCTGAGGGAAGCCGAAGGGGGTGGGGATGGGGGAGTGTGCACATTGCGCATATATTGAATAGGTCGAGCAGTACTATAGGAGCATTTTATGGGTGCGCTGGGAAGAGGAGGATTTTCGAAAATTTGTTAAAGGGGCCATGCAGCACTGTCTCAACTACCTTCTGAAGCACTGGAGCGTGTAGCATTGAATGCTGTGATAAATGCAAAATGAATTATAAGAATGTGTGCACAAGAACTGAAATTATTAGTCCTCAAAGTTCAAAAATTGAATAGATGGCCTGAAAAAGCTTTCTCTTTTGTGTTTTCACTCTCCCATGGACGTCGATGGTTGCTTCCATTCAGCGCGCACCTCTTAATAGACATACCAGAAGTTTCGCCTCAAGGTGCCCTGTATTAATTTCTTTGCCGCAGCTCTTTCTGATGGAATTGTCATTTTGGCTACAGTATGTTACAAGGAACCACGTGTGTCACACATGGGAGGTGCTTGCTTTTAAAATATGGTACTTAAATAATATTTACATTTGTATGTCAGGATGGCTTCTGTTGTGTTGGTGATGAGTTTCCATCCATTTCAACTGCACTGGCACATTGCTAAATAGCACTATGTGATAGCACCGCTGCTGCTCATGACGAGTTTTCGGCACCCCTTTTCTGCCGAGCTAAGAAAATAAGAGGAACGATTGTCTTTTCATGACAGTTTGGCTGCCACCTCTCTCGAAGGCCAACACTAAACAAGGTGCACATGATCACGGCCATGATTTTTAAAACAGTGCAACTAACACAAGCGTTTATAAACTGACGTCACACCTTGAAGTAAGTTTTTATATTTATTGGGCTCAACAGTGTGGCATAGCAGGCATCAGTAAATGTAAAATGTGAGTAGGCATGTCAAGCCAATCATAATGCACAGCCACCGTCATCACCGCTGTATAATCAGATGTCACTTCCTGTAACAAAATTCACAGTTGTGTGTCACCACGGTTCAAGCAGAACTCCGCAGAAGGCACTTTATTGGTTGAAATAAAATTGTAACTGCTTTACATTTGGAACTTATGTAGCTGTGACATCCCTACGTTTGCAGTTTTAGAATAAGCGATAAAAACAGCATGCTCAGATGTTGTCGCAGGGCCACTTTAATAGCTTCGATCAAAACAATTTGCATTATGCCTACTCTTGCCAAAACATTGAATGGCCACTGCATCATTTGGGCATCTACATCTCATTGTGGCAGGATATGAAGCTGAACCCTGTAGGGTCTAGTAATGACCTAAATAAAGTAGAACTGACAGTTGAGATTCATTATTGATTTCATGACATACTTTATTGAATTCATAGGATCCATGATAGTACTGATTCGTTATTAGGAAACAGCACTGGGGAATGAAACATGAACACTGAATAGTACAGGAACACAAGTGCTATTCAGCTCTTTTGTTTGTGTATTGGATGTTCTTGTGTCATTCTGTGGCATGCCTTCGTAATGATGCACTTAGAGCAAGCCATCAAATAAGTCAGACAGATGGCACGACATCTCTATAAATAACCTGCTGGAGCCAGAAAGAAAGCTTTGGTTAGCCTGCTTAACTGTATTTTAATTGTGGTGTAGTGCACTTGGCTGACTGGTGATCAGATGAGTGTGTGTGTGTGTTGTATTTCTGCCGACAGTTTACTTCAGCAGCTATGGACAAAAAAAGAAAGGGGCCCAGGTGGCTGTGCATTGTCACATGTTGTGGGGAAGCCTGTGCAATCACGTCAACCTGGTGGTCATCGTCTGAGGGGCCGCCGTACTAAAAAAGGAGGCTCAGTTAGCTACTAGCCAGAATGTTGGTGGAGGCCCTCTAGCAAGTGCAATCATACGCCAGAATGCTGTATGTGTTGTATTATTTCTTGCTGTTAAGCTAGTGTGAATACACTCTCAGCAACTGTAACAATCACTGGCATTATTAGTGCTTGTATGTTGCTCTTGTGGCTTTGATTAGGATGTCAGAATCACGTCATAACTTGATGAGCATAGTTGAATGAAATTGTTACTGTTGAATACCAGGAAGTGGAGCCAAGGTAGAGAATGTCTTCTTTATTTGACGCTTGAAAAAGGAACTAAAAGAATGCTGGCACGTGCTCGTGTCCACGATCACTTCATCTTCTTCTTCTGTTCCCTTGTAGGGCATAATATTTAACAGCTCCCGACCGAACAGTTTTGTGAACAGTTTTCAAGACTCATGTGTCTGGAGCATTGGAGCTTGTCCAGCTGATTCCAGGTGGTACAACATTTGTACCAGTCTCCTCAACATAGGGCCACTAGAAGACCGCACTTTGCATGAACGGACTTTGCCGTCTCTGCCAGGAAACACTTCTGTAACTTGTCCCATTTTCCACAGTTGACTTGGCGAGTTTAATTCCCTTAGGAGTACTATGTCACCAATCTTCACTTATATTGAGTGTCTAGCTTCATTAACGTGAGCTGAACGAACTTCCTGGAGGTACTCTCGTAGCCACCGGTTCCAGAGATTGTTCACCACTTGTTCTCTGTGCTTCCATTTTCGTTGAAGAGTTGCTTTTGTTGAATCTGTCTCTTTTGATGCCGGAAGAAGCATTGTCAATCTTTGTCCTATGAGGAAATGACTTGGCATAAGCGGTTTTGGTTCAGTAGCTTCTGCATACAAAAATGTTATTGGTCTTGAATTTATTATTGCTTCCACTTGAACAAGCTTGGTAAAAAAGTCTGCATAGTTAAAGGAATGATTTCCCAATGTTTTCTTCAAGGTAGACTTACAGATCTGAGAAGTCTTTCCCAGAAACCTCCCCACCAGGGAGCTTGTTCAGTAATAAATTTCCAAATAATCCTGTGATTTCTGAAATACCACTGCACTTCCTGTGATTTGAAGCAGTCATAAAGTCGTTGAATACCCCATGAGGCCTTTCTGAATGTTTTGGCATTATCAGAATAAACAACTTTACAGATGTCTCGTCGTGCAACAAACCATTTAAATGCTAGTAAGAAGTTGTGGTATATAAGACTGGTGACAAGCTCCAGATGAACCGCTCAGACCACTACACAGGTGAAGATGAGTATATAACATCTCTTTGTTGTTCCTCCTTTATGTTTGCTCAGAAGTGGTCCAGTGAAATCGAGACCAGTGACCTCGAAAGGTGGAGAAGGCTGAACGCCATCTGGCAGAAGGGGTGCAAAAGGCTCTGAATACCGCTTGCAAGAATATTTTCTGCAGATGGTGCATTCATGAATTACTTTCTTCACAACCTGTCTGGCACGCAGTACCCAGAAGTTCTCTCTCAGCTCAGCCAAAAGAAAGAAAATTAATGCCAGCGTGTAAAAGCCGTTCATGTCCATTCTTGACTAACAACTTTGTGAATGTGTCTGTTGCAGGAAGTAGTATAGGGTGTTTCGCATTTTCCCGGAGGTTGCTGAACTGAAGTCGACCTCCCAAGCGAAGACTCCCTAAATCGTCTTGATAGGGACCGAACCACTGTATAGGTACCTCCAATTTGCTGAAATCCGGTCCGAATACTTTATACTGTATCCGATGTATCCACTTTCCGCCTCTTTGATTTCAGGCCCCGTCTAGAGGTCCTTTCTTAAACCTGTTTCCTGTTTCCAACAATTTCTAACAAATCGCTGTATCCAGGCAGTTATGCGCATTAGGCGATGATAAGAGCTGTAGTTGTCGATGTTTACAACCGTAGACACGGGATTAACAGTTGCTTTCAGACACGTAGTTTCCTCTTCTAGATCCACTGTATCGTCATTGTAGCAGAGCTCGTCGAATGTCGTTTCGGTGTAGAGAAACCTTGGTCCTTTCCACCAAATCGTACTTTGTACGAGTTGCTTCGCAGTGGATCCTCGAGACAGTAAATCGGCTGGATTTTGTTCACCCAGGCAATGACACCACAGTCAAGTCAGTTAAAGAGAGTATCTCTGCAACTCGGTTTGCTACGAACTGTTTCCAGCGTTTCTTTGAGCGGCGTAGCCAATGAATCACGATCATGGAGTCTGTCCACATAACCGTTTCAATGTCTCGTAGGTTTAAGCTATGTTTCACTGACGTAATAAGCCGAGCTACAACGAGTGCTCCCATCAGTTCTAACCTTGGTAAAGTCATCTTTTGTAGAGATGCGACTCGTGACTTAGCTAGCAGTAACTGAACTGTTGTGGCTCCTGTTAAGTCTCTTATCTGGAGGTAGAGCGCGGCGCCGTGTGCAACAGGGCTAGCATCGCTAAAGGCGTGGATGGTAATGTGCAAATTCTTGTCCAGAAGGTACTGTTCAAAATGCCTCTTAACTTCTACCCTATTGACAGTGGTGAGACCTTTAGTCCACGTCCATTCACGAAGAAGGGACTCGGGGAGTGGTGCATCCCAGGTGTATTTCAGTAACCACAGCTTTTGTATAAATAACTTGACTACTAGCACGAACGGCGCTAAGAATCCGAAGGGATCGTACATCAGTGAGGCGAAGCTTAAAATCTATCTCTTCATTACTCTTTGCTCGTTAAACGATTCCAGCATCTTTGTTAGGGAGGGCTTTAAGATGTCTTTCTCGGTATCCCAAATGAGACCTAGAATATTCTTTTCGCTTCCTCCATCGAACTGTATCTCAGAGTCTTTACCACTATAAATGCTTCGTAAGTGTCCATCATTTGTCGTCTACTTTGTTAGGTTCATACCTGCTTCTTTCAATATACTGAAGCAATTGCCAATGATTTGCCGTGCTTCATCGTTCTGTGCTCCAATCACCAAATCATCCACATAGAAATGGTCTTTTAGTAGTTGAACAGTTAAAGGGTACTTGTCGTCAATTAGTTGAAAGTGGTGTCGCAATGTTGCAGCAAGGAGGAATGGGCTACAGCAAGTGCCGAAAGGAACCCTTGTCATGCGCAGCTCTTCAAGATTAGAACACCCTTCTTTAAACCAAAAATAACGGAAGGCGTCTCGGTCCTGTTCGGCCAGTGACACTTGAAGAAAGGCCTCTTCGATGTCGGCGGAAATCCCAATCTTGAAGCTGCAAAACTTCAACAGTAAGTCAAGAATATTGTGGTCTAAATTTGGGCCTATCCACAAGACGTTGTTGAGTGAAGGGTAGTCCGGAGCATGAGAAGAGGCGTGAAATACCACCCGTAGTTTCGTCGTTATTCTGTCCCGTCTAACAACGGCTCGATGTGGCATGTAGTACGTGATGTGATCGCTCGTACTGTCCGCTGTGACCTTTTCAGCGAAGTTATTCTTGTAGTAGCTTCTAATAGCAATGTCATATTCCTTCTCAAACTCTGGTTCTCGTCATGGTCTTCTCTGTAGAGACACCAGTCTCTTTAAAGCAACATCCCGCTTGTCTTTAAGCTCCGAACAGTTGCTGCGCCAAGGCAGCTCGACTTGATAATGTCCATTGTTTTGTATGGTTGAATCCATGAAATTCTTCAGGATATATTCATCATCCTTTGACAGCATCTTCTCGATGGCTAATCCCAGATGCTCTACTTCCCAGAAAGACTTCAATTGCTCGGAAACGCTGTCTTCCGTTAGGCATATGCTGAAATTCCTCACGGACTCTACCTGGTTGAACTTGGGTAGACTTTTGGTATCTCCACGAAGTGTCCATGCTATGACATTTTCAATGGCGGTCAAGGAATTATCCAGTCGCTGAATTTTTCCACTGACGAGATGCCAGTAGTAGTCTGCTCCTACAAGCACGCAGATCCCAGGCTCCAGCGAATACTGAAATACGTTCACGTCAGCCAGACACAATCCCTTTCCTTTGACCCGTTCAAGTACATTTCTCTCGGTCATTGTTGACAAATAGTTACAAATTTCAGGAACTCCTATTGCCCCAATTTCAAGGGCGTTTGAGTCGTACTGACTATGCAATGTCACTAGTACTCTCCTATAATATCTCCGAGGCGCTGAAATGTTTCCAAATCCAGAGATGGTGAGTTGTTCTTCGGCTATCACAGTGGCTTTCAGCTTTCTAGACAGCTCTTCCATGATGAAACTTCGTTGACTGCCACCATCAATTAACATTCTTACGAGGAGTCTACTTCCGGTTCCCTGTGCCCAAACTTGGGCAGCTTGCAGAAGCACTGTGTACTTTAGCGAGTCTG
Source organism: Hyalomma asiaticum (assembly GCA_013339685.2). Classification (NCBI taxonomy): domain Eukaryota; kingdom Metazoa; phylum Arthropoda; class Arachnida; order Ixodida; family Ixodidae; genus Hyalomma; species Hyalomma asiaticum. The sequence continues at coordinate 15,429,736 of CM023481.1, read as the reverse complement.
TTGATGAGCTGGACACAGTTGTAGGCGTCTCTGTTTTTTCCCGCTTCAATCTTGGGTCGCACATAGAGGTGATATGTCACCTCCTGCATATCGCACAGCATAATCTCTTCCAGCTTCGACATTCATTCGCTCTGTGAAATTGTTTACCGCAGTGGAAGCAATATCCTAGTTTGCGCAGTTTCTCTTTTTTCTCATCTAAAGTAAATTCAGATGGGCAAACATCCACTGAGTGATCTTTGTTGCCACACAGAACGCAACTCTCTGTAGTAAGTTTGACGGCTAACATAGCTGCAGAACCTTGGAAGCGTTCATTAGACGGTTGTTTTGAGGCTGAAGCTTCTTCTCTTTTATCAGAAATCATCAGTATAGCTTGTTCATGGCTTTTTACTTCAAGGCTCAGGAAGTTTAAAAGAGTGCAGATATCATTTGAACTTTCACTAGTATCCCTGGTATTTCTCTGAGAAAAGATGTGCTGAGTATAACGAAGTACGATTTCTTGCGGAAGATTCTGAATTATTGCAGTTTTCAGGAGCACTCTGTACTCTTTTTCTTCGACGCCAAGGTTATGCAGGGATCTGACGCGGGTTTGTGCTTCTGAATGTAGCCTTTGAAGCCCTTCGAAATCTTCTCTGGAACGCACTCTGCATAGGTTAAGACGACGGCACATGTGTTCGTTAACAATTAACGCCCTACTGCCAAACCTTTCTTTGAGCAGTGCTACAGCCGTGCTGTAACTTTTGTTAGTTGTCGACAGGCTGCTGATAACACCTTCTGCTTTACCGGTCAGGTAGCTCCGAAGATATTTCAATTTGTCTACATCTGCGAGATACCGGTTGTGGTAAATTGTAGACTCAAGTTGATCCCAAAACTCTGGCCATTTAATGGGGTCACCATGAAACTTTGGCAGCTTGAGCTTTGGTAGTTTAACCTGTAGACATGCTGGTGGGGAGAAATCTCGAGATGCGAGTGTAGGTGTCGTTGTTAGTGTGGATAAAATGCATTTAGCAGGGGACTTCGTAAAAAATATAGATTCTTGATACTATCCGATGCTTTTAGGCTCATCCTCAAGATTATCGTCCGGAATCTGCTCTTCTACTTGTTTGTCAAGGTCCGTAAGTAAAGCTTCCTTCATCTTCAATAAGTTAAGATGATCTGTTAGCTCACCAGTTGGTGCTGGGTCCGTCTCCATAAGAGTTGTCATGTCTTTGACGATCTTGGTGATCGTTGCTCGCACAGTAGCACGTTTCCGCCGTAGTCTTTCCTTGTCGTCACATCGATAAGGGCTGTGGTCATGATGACGTGGATCTTCCTTTGTTCTAGTCACAGCTTCGTCACGTTGATTGCGTCCGTCGGTCGTCCTCTTCAAGGAGCTCGCTTCGTCGTGAGGGAGTATCCAACTGTTGACTTCATCCTGGTCACGGCACCATACTTTTGAATACCAGGAAGTGGAGCCGAGGTAGAGAACGTCTTCTTTATTTGACGCTTGCAAAAGGAACTAAAAGAATGCTGGCGCGCGCTTGTGTCCACGATCCCTTCATCTTCTCTTCGCTCTTCTGTTCCCTTGTAGGGCATAATATTTAACAGTTACCAACTGGCTTCACGGGATGTCAACACAAAGGGCAAAATCCAAGGTGGTCATACACCTCCACATGTGAAGGGGAAGTTCGCTAAAAATGTGGGCCATTGTTTGAAGCACCAGCCTGCAAAAGGGGTGGTTTTGTTTCCTAGGGATGATTATGGCATCAGCGCCATGGAGCTCTTCGATCCTGCCATCAACCATTAGAGTTGTGTGAGTGTATGCTGCAGTGTCTCATGTCGTTAACCTCATGTGAAGATGAACTGTCAAGCAATGATGTGACAAGCACTCCCATTATGAAAATGTTTCCATATTGCAATTCTTGTGGCTTGTGAACAGGTGTGCATAAATGAACTTACATAATTATATTTCACCAGTTGGATGCACCAGACAGTGATGTAGAAGAAGGGGCAGGCGGTCTTGCGGCTGCACATGTTTTGGAGGAGCATCAACATTCCAGTCATGAGACGAATGGCTGCCTAGGTGAGGAGCTGCCACCGTGTCTTTTGGTTTCGCTCCCAAGTGACAACCTTGCTGGTCATGGACAGTGTCCAGGTGATTCTGCTAATTACAAGAGAGTAATGTTGTGCCGGATTGTTTTATATCACAGCATGTCTACGCACCTCGATTCCGTACACATGCAGTGAGGCAGTAGTTGTGCAATAGTAGTTACCAATGACGCAGTAGTTACCAACAGTGAGGTGGTAGTGAAAGTAGTATGAGGATGTTGAGGTAGAATACGCTAAGGTGTGTGTGGTGCAGACGACAGAAATGGATTTGTGAAAGAGTGCAAGGGGAATGTGGTGAAGAGCATGCACTCGATGGGTGTCTGTAGAAATTGCATCAACTAGTACGTTGCACCCCACAGCCTTATTGCATACGTATTTGTTAGGAGCCAAAGGCTGATTTTAGGTAGTTAATGCTGTCTGTGATATGGTGGTTATTCAGCACGATCTATACTGGATTTTTGTACTGGATCTATGCCAAGAGAAGTGTGGTTAAATTGAGCTTCAGTTCTTACCTTTTCTTCTGTTATGTGAAACATATCATTTTCTTATAGCTTGTGTACTTGTGTACCAACCATCAATGAGTTACGCTTGTTTTCTGACCTCTTATTATAATTCACTTTTTAGATGTTTTGCAGCCTACCTCACCTTGGCAGCAATTCTAGATGATTGAATGTATGTTGCCATGTGTGTGTTTCTTATTCTTTTCGCTAAGGTAAAAATTTTGCTGTTGTAAACTCAGGTGAACTGATTACTGTGCTTGAAATATTTCCATGGTTGTTTTTGTCTTTGGTGAGGAATGTTGAAGAAAACTAATTAGTGCAAAAAGAAAAAGAGCTAGACACAGAAGAAGCACACCGCATACAAGAGGAGTGCCACACTAACCTAATCTTTCTTGTGATTCATTGTAATCATTCTTGTGATTCACGCTCACTGCGGTGTGCTTTTTTGTGGTCTGGTTTTAGGTGTGGAGAGAGACCCACCAGTGGTCGGTCCATTGGGTCAATCCCCCAGATGTGTCGTGACCCACCGGTGGGACACATGGCTATGCCTCTTTCTTTGGCTCCAACGAAATGGCACTGCCACCTTTGCAGCGGGCATTTGGTGCATTTATTTGAAAGATGTGAAGCTGTCTTCTGTCTTTTTCGTGTGAATCTATGTTTAAATACAAAGTGCTTGCACAAGAAAACACATGAAGTCAGTTTCTACGATAGAAATATGTATTAGGTAGATAAAGGTTAAAATTTTGTAGGAATATTACCATATTTTGAAGTTTATATTGTACTCTTGTTGCAGTTGAAGGTACCTTGCATCTCAGCTTACTTGTGCTTAGAATTAAAGCACGACAAACACATGAATGGCTTGCCACGGCATTCTCCACAGGAAGTCGTCACTTTTCTCACTCTCGTCCTAGCGTCAGTTTGGCTGCTGCTGTTACTGATGGCCATATAGCAGCCTGTGCAGTGCTGTCGAGTGTTGCATGTCGATCCACCAGCTTTTTCAAGTGTGTGGACGCACTTTCTCCCAAAACTTCCTTCGATCTTGTCTTGATGAAGGCCGAACGGTAAACAAGCCAGTTCTTCTCAGAATTTTATAATTGGCGTAGACTTTTCTTCAAGCATGCCATGAATGTTCCATGCATTTACAATGACACTTCCGGCAACTCAACGGCTACTTTCCTATACCACTTCAGTCCTTTTCTAATGCAGCTGTACTAAGATGCCATATGGTTGCTGTAGTCCATGCCTTTTTTTGCTACATTGTAATCGAGAACGGTTTGAGGTTTTGTGACTGGCCTTTCGTGAGGTTTCAGCCTATGGTGCGGTGTCACACTAGGCGAAGGCATCGTTGCCGGCTTCCATTTCTCTAATGATGGACTGGGAGAAATGAAAGTGTCGTCTGAATCATGCGCTTCGGAATCCCTAGTCAGGTCTGACTCACCCTTCAATGAGCTGGCTGAGGTCCTTGACAGTTTGTAAATGCTTTCTTCATCACTGACTTCATTGTCTGTTCATGGATGAAGATCTGACACACTGAAACACTTGACTCATCAATGGAGGATCGCGAAGTTGCTGGCACATTCTTCCCATCAAAATGAAGTTGAGTTCTTTCCTTGGTGCTGCGCTTTCCTTTGCGCCTGTAAAATGAATGAGGCATCGTTAGGCATGCTGAAAAGTTTGGGAGCAGCAGGAAAAACTCATACACTTAGTCTAACGGCACGTATTTTGAAAGCTGCAGGAAAAGTTTGCAAGCAACAAAATGCAGGAAAGTGGTGCCATTCGGCTCCTTAAAAATAATCACGCCACCTCACGCCCAATGCAATAGACAATATGTATATTAGTTGCAATTTTGAACTTCATACGGCAGAACAAGATGGAGAGCTCTTGCGTGTGGGTCACCGGTGGGTCACGCACCACACAGCACAAAAACATTTCTATTGAGTGTGTCGCGGGTCTATGGCGGGTCAGAGCCTTTAACATAAGAAAAGTATTCCTCTGGGCGCATTGATCATCATGCAACAAAAATCATATCTCTGCATTCAGGTGTCATTAAGATATCACAGCAGCAAGTAGACAAATGCACGTAACTTTGCAGCCTCATAGGTGGAGCACAGGCTGTGACCCACCGGTGACCCACGACGCAGTGAACATGTTTATACGGCGGAGCTGGATTGCCCAAGTGCACTAGACATCACGGTCGGAGCTGCACGGGCAGGGTACATATTACCACACCACATGTACAAACTACAATTCTTGGCTGCCCAAAACAAAGGGTGTATCACTTACACAGGCAGTACCTTTCTTTCTAATGCGGTATGTCTGCAAAATTTTTCTAGCCACAGCATTACCACTCTTACCCAGAATTCGAATACTAGTGAGGAGTGGCTCAAAGTGCAGAACCTGCATTGCATAAGTACTAATTGACAAGAAGTCTTTTTATATAAATAATAGCTAGCTAGTGTTTCCTTGCTTGAACATGGTGCAATGACCAGTTTATCCAATACAGCCACCAACCAATTTTCTGGACTTGGGGGGGACTGAGGAATACTTCAAACAGCTCTCTATTACTGCTCTGCCTCATACTGCACTTGGAGTCATTCAGATTTGCTTGTGTTTTGGCTAGAATGAGGACTGTATGTATATGTGAAAAGAGCATCATCGCCTTGGCAAAGCACCCTTTGGCTGCTGGCGGGCATCGTTACATGTTGTCATAGGCCCTTATTCATAAACATACCTTATCCTTATCGCTTGCTTTCCTTACCGCCCCTGTGACGTTAAGGTGCGTTAAGGGGGACTGAAATGGTAATCATGCAAAAGACTATTACATATAAGGTTTGTAGGTACTGGCTGGGCTAATTTGTTTGCAAAGCATGGTAAGGACACAAGTAAGATAAGGAAAACAAGCCATAAGAAAAAGATAGCAGCTTTGTGCCTGTGGGCTATGGGATTTTGTAGTCTGAGTTCGGTGCAATAAATGATGTCTGCACGAGCAAAGTCTGAGACCACGCATTGAGCCTTCCATCCATTCATTAATTGGTGCTGTCAGTCGTGCTGTCAGGGTCATCTGCCACAAGTTCCTGAAGTGCAGAAACATGCGAGCTTGAAGCACTGTGTAATCTTCTTTGGCTTTGCCACCTCCTGTTTATTGGCCACATGTGTCCAAACATACACAGTGTATTAAAAACACTTGATATGGACACCCCATTTGTGGAATTTCACCTGAAACCACTGCGATACTGTAATAGAAAAAAGCCTAGCCCACACCAAGTGATGACGATATAGCTGACCGAAAATGAAAAGATGATGAGTGTATCAATGGTTTGACAACCAAAGGTGTTGTTTGTTGTTTTGCAGGGTTTAACGTCGCAAAACCAGCTCTGATTATGAGAGGCCCCGTAGTGGAGGGCTCTGGAAATTTAGACCACCTGGAGCCGCCACGGCCGGGATTCGATCCCACGACCCTCGGATCGGCAGCTGAGTACCGTAGCCACTAGACCACTGTGGCGGGGCAACAGCCAAAGGTGAGCAGGCATAGTCTCCGAAGCTGAAGTACGATGCACGATTTCCAAACTCGGAGGCCATAGAGCAGTCCATCGGAAGTCGAGCACTACCAAGCCAGCCAAAAAATTTAACGGGGCAGCTTTTCTAATGGATTGGCATGGACTGAAACAAGCAATTTAGTCCGTAAGATAGAACTTTCAGTCACAAGTCTTCCAAAATGCATTGACCCTACGGGGACCTTGATGATGCCTTTGTGCATTTGTGAAGTTCAGAATATCTATCAAGTTTGAATTTTTGGAGTCCGAAAATTCCATTCATGACAGTACGCACTTTACCAAGCAGGAGCAGAATTTCTTAAATTATACCTGCGTTCCAAGCAACATACCACATATGGTTCTTCCCACAAGTGACTTTCTGCAGTGCTGCAAAACATGCAGGGATAACCCAACGATCCTGCATGGTGCTGAAAATGCAGTAGACACACCCACAATAAGCATGTTGTACCTTTCGACCACATGTTTTAGACTGCAACACCTTATGCGCATAGGTGTGGCACCACTTCAGGTCTTTTAGTTCCAAGAACATGCACACATTCTTTTTGCCCTTAATTTTCTGAAATGTGTCGGACACCATATAGGCATGGATGTACTGTATTCAGGAACACTAGCCAATTCATAGAGTAAACCTGTTGATTGTTGTGCATGAAGTGCCACCTTGACGTGACGTCGACATGGTCCTGTCATTTGCATTGTCATTCACACCACATACTTGGTTTACCAAACTGCTAAAAATCCAGCTGACTAATTAAAGTACAGAAACACAGAATAAAACACAAAGAATGTAAGAAAAGAATGAATGAGGAAGCAAAATAGTTGCAGGTACATAGGTCTTGACAAGAAAAGGGGGGTGTGTTGGCCTTTAGTTCAGTGAGGGAGAAGCCAGAAAGGTTTGCACTCGATTCTAATGCACGGGCAATTTTTGGGCTTACTTTACTGGAAAAAAGGCACACCATAGATTCATTAAATACAGCATTGAGCTAAATTCAAATATATCATGGGCAATGCCTGTTTTCAACTTTTTCACCACTAGTATCGGTGAATTTGCTGCTTATATTGCCAAGGTGCTGACCATCAAGAAACTTAAGAAGCAGACTCTCAACTATATGCACTACATTGACTGTGAGAACCTTTGATTGGCATTAGCAGGAAGCTTTGGGATTGAATAATATAGTTCATAATTACATAAAAACTTTGAGTGCCTTCCCATGGAGAGGGGTGTAGACCTAATTGCTAGTATATTACAGACTGTTATTTCAGTGTAATCAAAGAGAATGTATGTGATAACCTAATAAATTTATTAACTCTTAGAGGAATACATAATCTCAATAAAGAATAAATTGTGGCAAGCAAAATATTTTGTAATAATTTAGGCAAGGTGCATAAGGTTACATCACTTGGCACCAATGACTATGCTGCACCATCTCGCAGAACCTTGCAATAGTTAAACATATACTTGACATCATGGAAATTTGTAAACTGTGGTGAAAGTTCTCGACACCTGGACTTAAAGAAATTATGTTTTGATACATTGAAGCAGCCGTGTGAAACCTAACATGTCCTTGAGGTGAAAGCTTAGGGAAGGCTTACGTAATGCCACTGATGAAATAGGTAAAAGCTGTTTTTAATTTTTGAATAGTGTAAGATAACTAAAACTTGATGTCCGATATTTCTGCCACATCAACAATTCTTTTGCAAAGCATGGTTTATGCCACCTAGCTTAACATTAATCACACATCTATTGGTTTTTTTGAGATTGCAGTCCGCACGTTTTTATTTGTGTACACGGCAGAATTAATTTTGTTTTTGATCAGGTACGTTTGCTTTCTTGTGAGCTGTAAAGCTAAGTGAAAATGTTTTATAATTTTGTGTCAGCCATTTTATTGCTGTGCCTTTCACCAGCTTCAGCTTCATGAACCAACAAACATTGAAGCTTAGCGAAGCATAGGGGAAGCTATTCAAGTTTCTAATTGTGGTATTTTAATATTGGAGTAAGTAGAAAGTAATTAAAGTGGACGAAAGACAAACCTGCCTCTGGTGGGAACTTAACCCAGACTTTTGGATAACACGTCCGATGCTCTACCGCTGAGCTGCGAAGGTGGTCGTCCCTCTGTCCACTTTACTGGGTATTTTTATATATATGTAACCCTGGGAGTGTTAGGTAGCACCACTCAGCCATGGCGGCGAGTGTGGAACACTCTTAGCCATGGCTACGAGGGGCACTGCCTGATATGTCCTCTTCTGTCCTGCTCCTCCAGTTCATGCTCGTAGGCACATGCGCAATTTACTTACACACATTCATTCATTCATTAAGCTCTTTGGAACACATAAGGGTGCACATTGTGAACATGGGCAGGTTATCTCTTATAAACAGTTAAGAATTTATTATAGGGGCCTAAAAAAGTTGCCCCTTGTTACAGGGGTGTCTCTAGTAAGCATAAATTTTACCCAGAACGTTATGTAGACTCTTGCCCAGGCTGTGGCTGCTCCCCAACAACATTCCATGCCACGGTGGAATGCGCCTCCACATTCATCCCTCCCCTACTCGCTATCCTGCGTCCCCTCCGCACCAAAGAGCTATGGGAAGATGCCCTCTGCGACGGGCCTCCCGAGGTCTGCCAAGCCCTAGTTCAACGGGCACGTGTGGCCGCCGAGACCATCTTATGGATCCCGGACTAGGGTTCCCTCCCGCATACTCACTACATATTACGAAATAATGTTCATGCTCTCTTCTCTCTAGTAAGCATGTCACTTGTATGCAATGTTAACATGGGAGACATAGCAAACCATTTTCAGATGTATGTTATAATCTAGTGTCCCTTGTAATGAAATCCTGCTGTAGTGGTCCCTTTGCTAAATTCTATTCTGGTGTTCCCATCCATCTTTGATAACTAGTTGGTCCATTGAATTATGTGCGCAGCCATTTGTGAATGAAGAATACTAAACAACTACCACCTGTGTATTTTAATTTCGCACATGAGTGACTGCTTATGGAGTGCAATGTATGTGGGTAGTATGTCAACATTTGGCTCCATTTACTGATTTACATGCTCGCTGGGATACATGCTCGCTGGGAGGTGCTGCCACCTCTTATTACTTACACGAAGCACTTTAAATTTGTCGCTACCTTCCTGCGGAGATAAACGGAACTGATCTCTAGCTTCAGCGTGTTGCGCCAGTCTGTGGCAACGCCCCTTTTGTGGTTTCGGTTCCACCACGGGATGGCAATGGAGGGGCACAAAACTTGATTTTGATCTTTGTTGGCACTCTCTTGCAGGGGTGGCCGAAGTTGATTGCTATCTTTATTGGCACTGCTTGTTTATCAATGCCGCTTATGAGGTATTCTTGCTTTCTTTGTTTACTGAGTTTCCATCAAGCTCTGCAGATGCACAGCAAAGCGGCGATATGTCCAAACGCGCCACCCGTTCCTTTGACACTGACAGCAATGACTCTTTCCAACTCTGATATTGCCCCATTCACCGAGTCTGAATCGGAAGGCAGTTTTTTTTCAGTAGAGGACAGGTCATCTTGAAATGGTGAAGTGAATTCAGCCAGTTCAACCTCTGCCTAAGGTAGCCGCATGCAGCGAAGATGTCATGCGTGTGCCAACACAACTGGTTGCTCTAAGAGGAAAACACACGCGTTTTAGGTGTGCAGAGTGCGATAAGGTGCCGTGCGTAAACCCGGGTTTCGAGGTATACCACACTCTGAAATACTATTGAATATCTTAAGGGAAGGGGTCAAGAGCTCGTTCTTTATATGTTAGAAACAACTTAATGAGCAAACAGACAATGAAGCCTTGGAAAGCATAGGGGAAGTTACTTGTGGGTTGTAATTGTGGAGAAAGTAGAAAGGAATTAAAGTGGACGAAAAGACAAACCTGCCTTCGGTGGGAACCGAACCCACGACCTTCGGATGTCGCGTCCGATGCTCTACCAAATGAGCTATGAAGGCGGTCGTCCCCCCGTACACTTTATGCGTACGGGGGGAGTTCTGAGTGATGCTGACACTAAAGTACCGTTCCCGATTTTTTTTTACTATTTATTCCTGACTTTATACATTTTGTACATTCAAGATATGCGATAAAGTAATTTGACCATGTGGGAAAGGTTTTAAAAAAAAAATTCGACCCTCAAAGGGTTAATGATCCTCAAAGAGCATTTTCTGAATTTCTTGCTTTAATTACATCACACATTCAAAAATTCACATACAATAGGAAATGCAAGAAACCTTAGTGTTCTTCCACAATTATTGAATGTCTTTTAAGTTATTAGCAGCTTTACACAGGCGAGATAACCTTTACAAAAAAAACTAAAGATCAGCCAGTCAATGCAAAATAATAGCCCTTTACAAAAAGCTGCGTAACGTGGTGAACCATCAGTTAAAAGCGGCAAAACATTCATTTCTCAAACAGAAAATCTTACAAGTAGGAAATAATGCTAGATTAAAAATGGGATATTGTCAACTGCTTTCTTAACAGGAATTCTTGACATCAGGTATCAAGAATTGTGTTCAGTAGTATTGAGTACAACTCTCATATCCTAATTGCCAATGCTTTCAGTTCCTACTTTTTTCACATTGACTCACCCTCACCCTCAGAAACCATGCAGCTCAGTTGTCTCCCTCACTTTTCCTCTTTCTCACAATGCCTGATATGATGAAATACATAGTATTATACGACACCTCAAATCCATGGTCCTTCCTGCTAATATTAAAATGATTTTGCACCCAATTTCCGATATTTTGTCTTTTATTACAAAATTGATATTGGACTGGAGTGTTTCCTAAAGAGCTTCAACTCGGTAAAGTTATTCCAGTTCTCAAAATAGGTGACAGCACACTGATACATAACTAACGACCCATTTGTATTTTGCCCTTTTTTGGTAAAGTTCTTGAGAAATTAATTGAAGTATGTTTAACCAAATATCTTGCTAAATTTAATGTTCGCTCTCATTGTCAATTGGGCTTTCGCAGTGGATTTTCTACAGATCTGGCACTCATTCATCTAACCAATCAACTAAAAAAAATTTTTGATGAAGGTTTACTTTCAGGGTCAGTCTTCATCAACCTAACAAAAGCATTCGACTGCTTAAGCTATAGTATCCTCTTTAATAAGCTTGAGGCATTCGGTGTATGTGGTCCTGATTTATGATGAAAAGCTACTTATATAACAGAGTTAAAGTTGTGTCTGTTTCTAATGTCTCTTCTAGAGAAGAAACTACTAACATTGGTGTCCCTCAAGGATCCATTTTGGAACCACTCCTATTTTTGATCTATATTAATGACCTGCCTAACTGTCTGTCCTCCATAAAATCCATTCTGTAAGCTGATGACACCATATTTGCATCTGACAAAAATATTTCTCTTCTCATTGGCAAGCTAAACAATGGCTTTAATAATGTTTTAAAAGGGTGCAGTGCCTACTTATTAACTATTAATGCAACAAAGACTAAATTTGTTGTATTTTCTTCATATCGGAAATATGTGGCATCCTTTCCTTTTTTAGCTTTTGGGTCGCACTTCATTTCTCCCAGTCCCTACTCATCTTTACTTGGAATTTTGCTTGACTGTAATTTGACATACATAGATCATATTTCTCATGTAAAAAAGAAACTAGCATACGGTATTCACACTTCAACCAGAACTCGTCCTTACTTCACACGTGCCACATTATTGTCAGTGTACTACTCATTTGTTCACTCTTATATTAATTACGGCATAATGTGCATGGGCAACACATAACACTCACTTGGCATCCTCTCAAGTAATCTAGAACCAATCCATAAGAATCATTACAAACAGCTCACACTTCTCTAACGGTAAATGCCTGCTTCAAGAAAACAACATCCTAACCATATCAGAACCCATTAAATATAACTTAGGGGACCCCATTCTATAAGTACACGTCCAAGGAATTACCACCCATCTGCTTCTCATCTTCTGGCCTCATTGCTCACAGTAATACTAGATTTGGTTATAATAACAATGTTCTTTTGCTGAAAGTACGTACTATGGTAAACAGACTACTGAATTTTTCTCGACATCACTATAGGATACTTCACCAAATTTTATTAAAAAATGCAAGATATTTGGGAGAATTCATAGGAGATCTAAAATCCCGTATTATACTTACTAACATTGATCCCTTTCACTGTTTCACTCTGTGCTTTTTTTGTACTGTTGTATTGCAGGCATGTAGGTTTTATCCATTGTGCTTTTCTGTGCTCTTCTACCATAATCGTGTTTACATTTTAAAATTTTTTTATCCACAGTTGCAAGAGTGCTACTGCTTTGGATGTATATTATGTTAACATGCCTTTAAAGGCCAACTCCTGCAGCTTTTTCACCATGTTCTGATAGCGATGTTTTCCAATGGCACTGATGGTCCTGTAGCAGTCATGATGCTTCAGTCTGCTCGGAAACGCACCAATAATTTTAAATAACCTACTGAAAGCGTGTTTAAACCAAAATGGGTAGACACACTGTGCAGCATATGCGATGACATCACAACCTTTCCGTCATGAGAAATATGGAAAAAAATGACAGTGGCGAGGTCATCCGACGATCTGTTGATTTATGCCAGGTTTTCTGAACTTGACAGCGACGATTTTAACGCTGAAGTATGGCAGTTTTGCTTTTGACGGCCCGCTGGCTCGGGTAGGCAGCGTTGAAGGTGATGACGTAAAAAGCACAGGGTGGTCCGTGTGGGAATTCGCTGAAAAATTTTAAAATTCATTTCCATGAAAACTAAGTAACCTGCAGCCGCCTGGCTTGGCATATATTATTACAGTGCCGAGGAGAATACATGTTGAAAATTTCATTGAGATCCGTGGACACTGAAAAATCGCCGGAGTTGCCCTTTAACAGGAGGTCCCAATACACTCTTTGACTTTGGGACCTCCTTATGTATACTAAACACATGCAATGTTTCTGTATCTATACAACTAAATTTCATTCTGATTCTGATCAGTCGTTGCAGTGGACGTCTTAGGTTTGGTCTCTTCTAGATTTGCTTTGCACAACTGACAAAAGTGCTGTGTCACTGCTAGAGGGCAAGGGTGCATCTAGGATGTGTTTAGAGAGATTATCAGGCTATGTGCACTGTATATAGGCAGATGTAGTCTTCTGGAGAGTGCTGTTGAAGGGGAGACAAAAAAGCAGGCTTTGTTGATGTTTATAAAATCATTGAAAGATAGGTGTTGCATGGTGTAACTTGCATTTATCATCGTTCTTGCTCCTCATGAGTTGCAGCTCACTCGAGGGCATGCAGTCCTCTTTACATTTTTGTTGTTCTATTAAAAGAACGGCATGCATGTCGGACGTACCGTACCTTTCATAATGAAGATAATATGGTAGCTGGCAGTCCACCACATTGTGAATTGTTTATCTCTGCACAGTATTGGCTTCAGAAAGTAAAATTGCTCTTAAAATGGAACAATATGGTTACTCTAGTTAGTTGGCTTCTTGAGTGCAACATTAATTATTAAACATACTGCATAGTGAAGCACTTACGTTAAAAGTATGGAGGTGCATTCCACTTTTGCTTCCACGGCAGCTGTGGAAATATGCAGCGCTGTTGAATGAACCACAGGGTTAAACATTATTTTGATATTGAAGTGAAAGAAGTACATGAATCAGTTATGACACAGCATTCATGCAAAAAGTCTATATTGTGGCTTTCTGCACATCATTTTACCAAAATTTACATTATGTATGAACAGATGACCGTTATCATCGGGGGCCCTCTCATACAGGAATAGGAAAGTGCTGAATTAGCTGGAGGGACAGGCAAAGTTTTCGCAACAATTGCCTGTTTCTTATCCTAGATTGTAGTTATCCTTTGGGGACACGTTCTGTCACTTGCTTTCTGAGAGACTTTCACCCTAGAACTTCAGTGCATGAGGCTCGGTTACTTTACAGGAATGTGGTTGGGCAACTGTTTTGAATTTTATTTTAAATTCAGAAGCTTCGCATTGATCGTTCCAATCAAAGAAAGAGGTACTAGACAGGAGTTTGTGGAGGGGCGAGGCAATGCTGGCGAAATTCCAGATGAAACGTCGAAAATATGATGCGAGGCCAAGGAAGCTGCGGAGTTCTTTTGCATGAAGTGGGCGTGGAAAGTTCGGTACGGCAGAAATTTTGTCCGGGTCGGGTTGGATGCCATCTTTGCCAACACCGCAAGCGGCCTACTACTGCTCCAGTCCACCTCCATGAAGACACTTCGAAGTTTCATTGTCTTGTGTTCGTACTTCCGTCGATTTGTCCGCGACTTTGCTACCATCATCGCGCCCCTTACGAATCTTCTCACAGCCTCTAATGGCCTCCTTGCGTGGTCAGCTGAGTGCGAACGCATCCTTTAAAACGCTAAGACGCTTGCTAACACCGCCTCCTATACTCCGACACTTTGACCCCAATGCGCCTACGGAGCTCCATACTGGCGCCAGCGGCATCAGCATTGGTGCTGTATTGGCTCAGCGGAAGCCAGGCTACAAGGAATACATTGTGGCTTATTTATGCGAGTCGTACCGTTAAGAAAGCCGAGTGCAATTACTCAGTTACAGAGAAAGAGTGCCTCACTATAATTTTAATTTGGGCATTGGACTAAGTTTTGCCCATATCTTTATGGTCGCGCCTTTGACGTCGCAGACCACCATGCTCTGTGTTGGCTCTCGTCGCTGAAAGATCCGTCAGGGTGCCTCTGTCGCTGGGCACTCCGCCTGCAAGAATACAACATTCGTGTTGTATACCGGTCAGGCCATAAACACTCCGACGCTGGCGCACGGTCCCGCTCACCACTGGCGTCTGACACGGCTTCTCCGTCAGGTTCTTCCCTCTACAGTGATATGTTACAGTGATATGTTTAGCCCAGTGGGCTAAACATATCACTGTAGCACTTGTTTTTCTATATGTGGCTATGTTACCAACACTTTGATCTTTCACTTTACTGAGGAAGGTTATTTGCTGCAGAAAATGTTTTAGTTTGACCTAACAGAAAAGAGAAAGGCTTTGTTGCCTGGCAATACTCACGATTACTCTTCACGGGCATATTTCATGATGGCATCATGCCTTGCTTTAGTGCTTCCAAAATTTCTTTTGTTTCTGCCAAGCATTTTCACTTGAGAAAACTGTTGACAAATCGAGGCTGTGCTGAATCTCATTGAGTGCATACTTATGTTTCGCATTTATGTCATGCAATTCTGCACACACCTCTCTGATCTACGTCTGCCTTTACCTTTCCATTTGTGGGTTTTTTTGCACTGAAAGATCATCTTTAAGCAAATAATATTTGTTAGAGCCGAGTTGAGTGCAAATCAGACTAGGCAAAATGCAGATTGATTTTTGAATATTTTGTAAGGCACTTTATTGCCGAAGCAGTCAATCGACAGTCTCAGGCGAGTGTCAGACACTGAGAGCGCGAGTTCCTCTTCGTCGGTGAGATGGTGATGATAATGCATGTATAAGGCACTCCACTCTTCTTCGCTACAACTGCCCCCGGAGGAAGAAGTCGCCTCTAGGTGTGGTTAGGATGAGAGGGTCGTAATAACGTTTCAGCCTCTGGACGTGCACTGTCTCCAACCCACGACAGCTGAAGTCAGTAGACGGCATGACCAGCTCGGCAGCATAGTTGACAGGTGTTGTATGTTGAACGACGCGATAGGGTCCATGATATTTGGCGAGGAGTGCTGGCAGGTATCCACAACCAAATTAATGAGTCCAATTGTAGGCGCAAGGAGGAGTGTCATCATTGCGACAGAACTTTTGAAAGCTTTGGTTTTCCACAATGAACGAATGGGCCAGCTGACAGCATTCCTCGGCATGCTTGGACGGTTCGCACAGATGCATGGCCTCTGATGGTGAGGCTGGTAGGGGAGAATGGTATCGAGCGTGGAGGTAGGTTCACGGCCATACACAAGGAAAAATGGCGAAAATCCCGTTGCGGCTTGTGAGGCGGTGTTATAAGCGTACGTTACATATGGCAAAACAAGGTCCCAGTTGGTGTGGTCCGATGCAACGTACATGGACAGCATGTCACCCAATGTACGATTGAACCACTCAGTTATGCCATTCGTCTGCAGATGATAAGCTGTAGTGGTGTGATGGATGGTACAGCACGCTGTCACAAGAACGTTTAGAACTTCTTAAAGAAATGTGTGCCCTCTGTCACTCAGAAGTACCCGTGGTGCACCATGAGGAAGGATGAATTATTGAGAAGAAAGGATGCAACGTTGTGAGCTCTCACTGTTTTTAGTGCCGCTGTTTCTGCATAGCGCCTGAGGTGGTCGGCAGTGACGATAATCCGATTGCCAACTGGTGTGTAGGGAAGAGGGTCGTAGAGATCTATGCCGATATGGTCGAGACGGACAAGGAACTGGCTGCAATGGACCAGAAGGACGAGGAGCAGGAAGCTTGCACCATTGGCACACTTTGCATGAGCAAATGCCCTTTCGCGCTAAATTGCACATGCCACACCAATAAAAGTGCTTGCAGAGCCTGGAGTAAGTTTTAAAGAGGCTGGGCTCATTGCTGGTCGGAATGGAGCGCAGAGAAGACCTGTGTGTGCACTTGGCGGGGGGACGACTAATGACCATTTGCAGCCGTGAGAATTGTAATTGTGATGGTAGAGAACTCTATCCCACAACTCAAGTGAGAAGCTTGGCGGCAGACAGTACGTGAAGGGCTAGTTGTTAGAGCGCCAGAAAGGTTAAGAGTGTTAGAGTGCCATAAGTGCCACAATACATGGATCTTGGCGTTGCTCCTGAGCCATATCGGCAACCACTTGCAATGAAACCACCGACGGTGCCGACTCGATGGCAGAAATGCAAGCCATGTCATGTGGTGTAGGCGATCGAGAGGGCATACGCATCATCATGTTTATATCCAGACCGGTAAATGACGCGTATGTCGAAGTCCCGTAACCGAAGAGCCCATTGTGCAAGGCGGCCAGATGGATCTTTTAATGTTGATAACCAACAAAGAGCGTAGTGGTCTGTAACGTTGTCGAAAGGGTGACCGTACAGGTAGGGTCTGAATTTTGCAAGGGCCCAGATAATTACCGAGCACTCCTTTTCAGTGACTGAGCGCCATAAGTTCCGCTTTTGTTAGCGTTTGACTTGCATAAGCGATGACATATTCATGATGCCCACTTTTTCGCTGGGCCAACACTGCACCAAGACCTACGCCACTGGCATCGGTTGTACTTCCGTGGGGGCGGATGGGTCGTAATGGCGCAGTACGGGAGGCGAAGGCAGCAAACGGCGCATTGTTGTAAAGGCTTCGTCGCAAGCAGGGGACCAAGTAGAAAGGCATGTATCGCCCTAGGGTAGCAGGGTGAAGGGAGCAATGATAGTTGCTAAATTCCGGATGAAACGACGAAAGTAAGAACAAAGCCCGATAAAGCTTTGGAGTTTCTTCAGGGATGTGGGTTTTGGGAACCCAGTGACGGTGCGAAGCTTGGAAGCGTCTGGTACATACCATCTTTTGATACCTCATGTCCGAGGATTGTGAGCTGCTTGGCTCCAGAGCAACATTTTTCAAGTTGAGCTGGAGGCCTCCGTCAATGAGGCACTGCAGGACTCGATCGAGATGGCACAGATGAGTGGGAAAATCTGGAGCAAATGTGACATCAAAGTAACATAAGCATGTCTTCCGTTTTGTCCCACAAAGGAGATTGTCCATCATTCATTCGAAAGTGACAGGGGTATTGCAAAGCCAGAACGGCATGTTGTTAAATTTATATAGGGCGTCTGGCGTTATGAAAGCTGTCTTCGGGCGATCGACTGGAGCCATAGGTACTTGCCAGTAGCCTGAGCATAAATTTATCGAGGAAAAATATGCGGCACCTTGCAGACAGTTGAGAGCGTTATCGATACATGCTAAAGGGTAGGACGTCTTTACGAGTTGTCTTATTGAGACGTCTATAGTCAATGCAAAATCAGACGGAGCTGTCTTTTTCTTTACTAGGAGTACTGGTGATGCCCAGGGACTGTTGGAAGGTTGCACCACATGGCTCTCAAGCATTTCACTTACTGGTTTTCAATAATGCTGCACTTCGCAGGGGACATACGATAGGGTCTCTGGCGCTATGGCACATGGGTGCCAGTGTCGATGTCGTGATGCACAGTCGTCGTGCGACCTAGTGGCTTCTGTTGACAGTCGGGCATTGACAGGTATTTTTGTAGCAGGTTGAGGAGCTCTGAGCATTGAGTAGGGCTCAGGAGGGCATCTAATGATCGATCAAAGAAGTCTGGTGCAGGCTGGGAGTGAAATGAGCTGTAAGCCAAGGTGTTCACGTTTCTACAGGTGCTGTCGAATGATGCGTCGCAGATATCACAGACTCGGCACACTGCAAACGTCCAAGGCACTGGCCATGGCATAACGTGAGGGGCACGGACTCTGCTACGTTGGAGACGAGGAGTTGAGTGCAGCCACCACTGACAGTTTGGACAGCGAAGGGAACATCGTCAGTGAGCAAAAATTGGTGATGGTACAAAGAGGGCAGTAGTATCAGTGACACAATTAGTGCAAGCTGTTGCAATCACCAAAAGAGTGCGGCAGAATCGTGGTATCCTCAGTCATGACCACTTTGTCATCGAGATCGTTGAGCGCATGTAGAGGGATATCGGAAAGGGGAGAAAATTTAACTTTGGCGTGAGAACAGTCAGTGACTGGCTGATGATCGGAAAGGAAGTCCCACCCCAAAATGATGTTGTATGAGTAAGATGAGAGGACGATGAATTCAACTGTGTACAGATGACCTTGAATCACGATGCAGGCAGTACATGCAGCAACAGGGGTAATCCACTGTGAACTTGCCGTCAGTAGTGACAATGCAGATAAGCATGTCGCTACTTTTAGAAGCCTGCGGCGAAGACATTCTGCAATCAGTGAAGCAGCGATGTCAAAAGATACATTGATTACGTCAGTTGGGGATGATGAGTGAGGCCTTGTGTTGTTCGGCTGAAACGGATTTCTCACCTCTTGAACTGTGGTTGCTAGTTTTCCTGCTCCGCAGGGGTAGGATGACAATGCATGGTGGACAGCGAACGACGTTGTGGGGATGGTGGGCGATGATCACGGGCAGCAGGAGCAACATTGTGTGTAGACGCCAAACAAGAGTCATTTGGCTGCGAGAAGGGTGAAGATGGAGCACTGTAGGGTCAGAGAGGTTGGTGATTACCGTGAAGCCCTAAGCGATGGTGGCAAAGCCACGCCACATGACCAGGGGTACCATGGAAGTAGCAGACTGGGTGATTGTCGGGTGTACACGAGGATCCCGTGTTAGGAACTGATGTGATGGCATACACAGGATGTACTGGACATCATGGTACATCAAACGGCGGAGGTGAAAAGGTCGGTTGAGGTGGCGGTGCGGCAACCTCGGCGTAGCTCAGCGGCGCCGGCACTGGTGGGGCTACACGAGGCGACTGGATTGCGTCCGATACTCTATCTTGAAGCACCTGGCAGAAACTAGGAGCCAACGATAGTGTGGGCCCTGGGACGGTGGTCAGCAGACAGCTGTCGGGCGACTTCAGCGCGTATGAAATACTTGATTTCACCTAGAAGACGTTCATTGCTGGTTACAGTGGCTAAACTTGACATGAGGCCTCATGCGTGAAAGGATGTTGAGAAAGAGGGTGTTACCTCCTGAGTTCGTCATAGCTCTAGCAAAGCTTGCGACTTCGATGACGGTCCGCAGGTTTTAGAGAGGAGCAGTTTGTGGTATTCAGCAGTTGCATTTGTATAACTTGGATGGCACTAGGCGAGCATCTTATCATGTTCCGCTGACACATGTATCTGTATATATATGCTCATCGTGGACTAATAAAAGGTTGTTGTTGAGGTATGGGCTGGTGCGCTTCACTGCGCGGTTCTCCGGCGTAGTCGGGCAGGGCTTGGCGGCGGATACAAGAGTTGTCAACGAGTGGTAAAGTGACCAAAAACTGAAGCGATGAGCCTGCACCAACTGCCCAAGTTCTTGCCAACACCCGGTAAGCCCGCCATTCCTAGGTTGCAGTGGCACTGCCTCTTCATGAATTACTTCACGGCATCGGGGCGCGACGCCCACCAACTGCGTGATGCAAAGCTTTGCTACTGCACTGTTTGGGTGTTGAAGGTGAACCCCTGTACTGCGCATTGCTGGAGAAGACACCATCGACGCCGCGTGCAGAGGAAAGGAAAAAGGCAGCACAAGGAATGAGTACGATGCAGCGGTGGCTACATTGGACGCCTACTTCACGTCTCAAACGAATGTCATCATGGAGCGGCATTAGTTCGGACAGCTTGCCCATTTGCATGGGGAAATGTCAACAGCGTTCGTCATGGCGTTGTGCAGGCTGGCACCGAGTTGCAATTATGTGAGAAAGTTG
>CM023481.1:15329132-15409131 GCA_013339685.2 Hyalomma asiaticum | reverse complement strand
TTATGTAAACAAAACGCACATCTGCTGACCCAGTCAGTGAGAAAGGAAAAAAAGAGAAAAATAAACAAAAAGAAGAAAAACACAAAGTAAATATAGAGGCCACAACAACAATAAAAGCAAACACTACTCATATGATTACAAGGTGGGACCGGGGCACACATGCATGCCAACCACACTCCTAATGTCTCTGAAGCGTTTGCCTGCGCCAGTGTCCCAGGCACATTTTCCTTCGCCTCACTGCCTGCTGGTCTACACGCCCTCTGTATCTACAAAACCCAGTGAGGTGGCGAGAGTTGTGTCAGCCATACAAGGAGGGTGCAGGTGAGTGCAAACAAGGATAGAGTGTTCGGTTCTTTCGTTTGCACCGTCACACATGCGGCACACAACACTCGGGAAGACACTATAGTTTTGTTTGCGCACGAGGGTGCAGAGGACCCCAGCCCTCGCCTCGAAAAGCAGCATACTGCCGAGGCCGTTGTCATACAGAGGCACCGCAGCAATGGTTGTCTTGTGCTGATGATAGGAGAACAAGGCAAACATATAGCAAACAAAAATGTAAATATATAGACAAACACTGAAGCAACAATGAGAAAAACAACGAAAAGAAAGGAGAAACAAAGGACATGCTCATAATACGAGTCACTGGGCTCTCTGTCAGTTAACATCACCACTGGCTGAACTAGCTGAACTCTTGCCTTTGGCGCATCCAATGCCGGGCCACCGGGTAAGCAGGGTAAGCCACCAGCACTTGCACAGCTGGACAAACATTGAAGCAACAATGAGAAAAACAATGAAAAATGGAAAAAGAAAGGGCACACTCATAGTATTGAGTCACTGGGCCCTCTGTGAGTTAGAATCACCATTGGCTGAACTAGTTGAACTCTTGCCTCTGGCGTCTCCGATGCCCGGCTGCTCGGTAAGCAGGGCAAGCCACCAACACTTGTACAGCTAGACAAACACTGAAGCAACAATGAGAAAAACAATGAAAAATGAAAAAAAAGGGCACACTCATAGCATTGAGTCACTGGGCCCTCTGTGAGTTAACATCACCATGGGCTGAATAGCTGAACTCTTGCCTCTGGAGCCTCTGATGCCCGGCTGCTAGGTAAGCAGGCTAAGCCACCAACATCTGCACAGCTAGAGAAACACTGAAGCAACAATGAGAAAAACAATGAAAAATGAAAAAAGAAAGGGCGCACTTATAGTATTGAGTCACTGCGCCCTCTGTGAGTTAACATCACCATGGGCTGAACTAGCTGAACTCTTGCCTCTGGCGTCTCCGATGCCCGGCTGCAGGGTAAGCCACCACCGCTTGCACAGCCTCTCTCTATTTATGGCCACCACCGAGGCCGGTGCCCCATAAGCGATGAAGCGCCATCTGGAAGATTGGTGGGAATGGAAGAAACTTAGCATGCAATGCTGTACTGAGGACGTTTTTGATAAGTAGTTATGTTTCCAAGTTCTTTTTTCTTCCCCCTTTTTAGGTTGTTTTTTTTTCTTTAGTTTATACATATTTTTCTTCGCTATACCCCAGGCAAAAGTCTTGGTAACCCGTTAAAAAGGGTTACCAGAAAAAGGGTTACGAACGATGGCCTCGCAGTCCGCGCGTACGACCATGACAATGACAACAAAACAGGGCAAGTACACAACTATGACAATGTAGCATATCTGCTGACGCATTGAAGACAGTGTGAACAGCTGTAATCAGCAGCTCTTTTTGTCACACTGGATTTACCTTTACTAACTGCTAGTGAGCCCGACTGCAACATAGGAGCCCAAACTGCCACCAATCAAGAGCCGAAATACAGACATCATTGACAACATCGAGGCTGCGATGCGGTGATTCCTGCCACAATTACATTTTAAGACATTGTCAATGTTGTGGCGTGGTGTCCTCGTGGGCTGAAATAGATGATTATGAAACAATTGCACAAGTTCTCCAGCTGTCAAAGAGTGACTCCTACTTGGAATATGTGCTACGTGCTTCGGAGCCTTCACCTGTATGGATCTCACTCGAGTGTTTGCTTTCCTTGTGTGATCGTAAACAGCAAAAATACACATGTTCTTAGTCACATGCAAGCGAAACCGCGTACAGCAATGCACCTAACACTTCTTCCTAGTACATGCTCATAAAATTGTCATTTTTTGATGCATTAGTTTTTTCGGAGCTTCAATAATTCAGACATTTTCGCGATCACCATAGAGTCCAAATGATCGGCCGCCAACTGTAATTGTGACCTGGTTCATTTGCATCTCCTTTGTTGAATAACCAGCAAAGGCCACTTTCCTAACAGAATTGCCCCATCACAACTGCACACATGCAGTCTTGTGACCTGGAAGTTACTAGGCTCTTAGCAATAATGCTCTTCAACATCTACTTTTTGCAACACAAAGCAGAGTTTATGCTGTAAGTGTGCTGCGTACTGCTTAGAAAGGCCATTTACGCACCTTCTATAGAGCTTCAAGGAGCATAAAGAACACTGCAATTAGTATTGAAAAATTTTTTTCCCGGATACATGCACTTTGCTGAATTACGACTGTGCGTGCACATTCACTACTTATGCATGGCTGTTGAGGACAGCTGCAATGTGTCAGCGTAAAGCCTCTACAAGAGGGAATGATAGCTGCCAGAAACCTCAGACAGAAGCACTATGGCAGTGTAAAAGACATCAACCTTCACAATAAGAATAAGCAGGTGCAATGACACAGATGTATGATGCACATAATGTTCCTACCATGTTCTAGCTTACCGTATAAACCGGAATATAAGTCGAGATATTTTCAAAAAACAACGAGCTTAAGTCCCCCCTCGTCTTATATGGCGGTGTTTAGCCGACGGTGCGTCACCGTCTGGCAACATGTGGCGTGCATGAGCCACACACTGCAGTATCCGCAACCAAATCCAATAGCAGGCTTTTTTTTTAGTCTCCCTGTTTTCTTTGTGTTCGCGCTGTGCTTCCGATCTGTTCGGCTCCGATTGACGTCGCGTATGATGTTTAGTGTTCTTTTTTTTTCGTTCATTGAATATGAGCAGCGGCAAAGGAGGCAGTTCTCAGCTGCATTTAAACTAATTGTTGTTGAGTTCGCTGAAGCGAACGGCAACATGGCCGCTCAGCGCCGCTTTGGCGTTCCGGAAAAAAGCGTGAACAGAAAGGGAAGCTGCAGAAGTCCAACCCTCAGAAAACGTTGTTTCGTGGGCGAAGTGCGGTTCATCCACAGCTTGAGGATACGCTCGCACTTTGTGCGGGAAGTTCGTGCGCGCTCGCTGCCAGTGACCATGGATACCATTCGCAACAAAGCTGTGGAGCTCACTCGAGAAGCTGGGCTCACTAGAGAACAGTTCCGTGCACCAAACTCGTGTGTGCGTCGATTCATGAGGCGCAAAGGATTTTCTCGCTGCCGGCGCACATCCGTCTGCTAAAAGTTTCTGCGTCCTCGCAGCATGCTTGTGTTGGATGCGTTTCGTGGTCACCTGACCGACGCTGTGAAACGCGCACTCGGCGATGGAAAAACGGACCTCGCCGTGATACCAGGTGGTATGACGTCCACCCTCCAGCTGCTTGACGTTGTGCTGAACAAGCCGTTCAAGGACAGATAGTGGCTGGGGTACCAGGAGTATATATCCGGTGACAACCTGAAGACGCCGACGGGCCGCCTACAGAGGCCTTCGCTTGCGACTGTCTGCGGCGGGGTGCTTTCCGCCTGGCGTTCCTTGCCAGATTCCACGGTGGAATATGCTTTTAAGAAATGTTGCATCAACAGTTCGCTGGATGGCACGGAAGACGATGCACTGTGGGAGGCGGGCAGCGACAAACTCTCGTCTTCAGCAGACAGTGATGCTTCATCTGACAAATAGGAACAGCTGCGATGGTGATTGAGGGGAGCTCTGATGATGGGTGGGCGGTGCGCCCTATTCGCAAATAAATGTGTTTCGGCAGTTTTGGGTTGCTTTATTCTTTTTTATTTTTTGGTCACCTAAACTTGGGGGTCGACCTATATTCCCACTCGACCATCTGTCATATTTTGGCAAAGATATTCAAATCAAAACAAGGAATTGCAGACGCCAGTGCAGCGAAGAGCGGTGAGCTGTTTTCTTCATTATTTTAGCTGTTTGTTTTCTGCTGTAGCACTAAAATAAAAATGAGATATGTCTGCGTGTTATATAATGTGCCAAGCTGAAATAACTTCATCCTTTTTGAGGTGTTGACGGAATGCTGACACTTGCACATGCACGTGTACATGATTGTGTACAAAGCACCGTGGTGGCTGCAGGAATGAAACACGCTGACAGCTGCTTTGACCTTCTTTGTAGGTTTTTTGGCCATTTCTTCTTCAGCATTTTACAGTGCAAAAAGGCATGAGAAAACGCAAGAGTCAGCAGAAAAGCTTTTGGAGCTGATAGCTGATGGAAATGTTTCCAATATCGGGGAAATGACGAAGAAGGTGCCACTTGTGAACTGATCGAATCCTGTATTGCGGCTGAGCTTACCAACCCCATGGAGGATGAACATGCTGTTGAAGTACAAGCACAAACTTCAGAAGAGATGGAGCATAGTGCCGTGTCAAAGACAGTGCGCTCGCAACAAAAAAAGAATTTCGCACTGCCACTGAACATTGCGTTCTTGAAGAAGAGACCTTCACCCAAGAGGAAGGGGACACTAACACCTTTTAACGATTTCTCAAGGTACATTCGCAGTCAGTGTTAAGTGTTTTACAGACTTGACTAACTTGTACAGTGTACAGCAATGCCAGGTCTCAGTGAATACAAATCCTGACAAGACGCAGAAGCTTTTTAGGCATGCATCTTCTAATGGGGTAATCCCTCATCTAAGGGTATGAATGCACTGGCAGAACACTGCAAGGTTGCCCTCATATCTGACACAATGACAGCGAAGACATTCTTCAAGCTACACAATATTCTCCATGCTGCTGTAGAGGAAGAGGAAAGCTGCGAGGACAGACTTTGGAAAGTTGGACCATTTCTAGAGAGTATCCGTGCTCGGTGCCTAGCACTGCAGGTCGAACAACTGCAGTAGACGAGCAAATAATACCCTTTAAAGGGAAGCTCTCAAACAGTACGTGCAAGGGAAGCCGTCACAGTGGGGAGTAGAGGTAGCCACCATTTGTGGTAGGAGTGGCTTGCTGTACAACTTCGTAGTATATCAAGGCCACAACACAATTCCAGATGAACTAAAGCAAGTGTATGGACTTTGCTCTGGTGTTGTACTACACCTTGCAGAAAGAATTCCTGTGGGGAGCAACCATGAGTTGTATTTTGACAACTACTTCACTTCACCAGAATGACAGCATACTTGCAGCAGGAACTGTTTGTGCAGACTCGAAGTGGTCACTGCCGTCAGCCAAGCTTATGAAACAGAAGCCAAGGGGCTACTCAGAGGAGTGGGTCACAGATGATGACATTGTTGCTGTGATTTGGAACAACAATAACAATGACACTTGCATCGAACTTTGTAGGAGTGGGAAAATAATCGGAAGTGAAATGATGGGACAAACAAAAGAAAGAGCATGTTTTTGTGCACCAGCAAGAAATTGTAAGAAATTACAACGAGTCAATGGGTGGCATTGACAAGCTTGATTTTCTACATAGTTTGTACTGCACGAAACTTTGTTTGAAGAAGTGGACACTGAGTGTTTTTTCAGGTTGTGGACGTGGCTATCTGCAATTTTTGGCTCGAATACCTCCGTGACCATCAAATGCTGCCCAGAGCAAAGCTCCTAGATTTGAATAATTTTCGTATGCAAGTTGCCGAAGCACTAAGCCCACAGTGCCCGAAAACAAGCATGAATGGCCATCTCTTGCAAGGATCCAAGTGCCACAACCACAACAGGACAAAAAAAGCAAGAATGCCGCTTCCTTGTGCCGACGCATGCTATGACAGCTTTGACCATTGGCCTCAAGCTCGTGACCAGAAAGAACCATCGAGGTGCAAGCTCGAGAAGTGCACAGGAAGGTTGCGAATATTCTGTATGCAATGTGCTTTTTCACTCTGCCCGACGAATGAGCAAAATTGCTTCCTCGCCTTCCACAAGTAAACTTTGCGACTACCGAGGTGCTGCGTGCACAACTGTGTACAATGTTGTAAATAATAAAGTTTCATGATAATTTTCAAAATTTTTGTGATTTTGCCTTTCTTAGGTTTGGAAAAGTGCATTTATATGAAAAAAATTTTCTATCCATAATTACAAGTGGTGCCTGAAAGGGTTAAGTGTGAGTGTGGCAGTACATGCAAAATGCGAAGACATGCATTAATCTCTCAGAAATGGCCTTTGTTTTCTCTGCACTTTCATTCCCTTTATGTACGTTATCACTTTATTCAATCAAGTAAATGTCAGGTTTCCATATCCTCTCTTTCTCTTGCATTGCCTGCTCACATCATTTCTTATGGCTGCTTGACAAAGATCACATAATAGCAGTGCTTCTACATGTGCACGACATTGTAGAAAGAACATGCAACAAATAACCTTAAAGGGCCACTAAAAAAGAGCAAATTATTTCTTGAAAAAGTAAATGGATCTCTTGCGATACCAGAGGCTGCCTTCTTGACACCAGAAGACACCTCGTAAACAAGAAAACATACAAATAAAAATAAGGTAGGGAAAACCACACTGAAGCTCCCATATTAACTCACCCTGACAGCTGCTTTTGGCGGCATCTGCTAGGAGTTACACGCTTCTCCATTGACAAAAATTGTGCCTTGCCCTCAAACCTGTAGAACATTTTGTTGAACTAATGTACCCAAAGCATAAAACGAGGCTACAAAATCAGTGATCCTTCGCTGTTACATGATGATTGGTTGATTTGTGGGGTTTAACGTCCCAAAACCAGCTGTGATTATGAGAGACGCCTTAGTGCAGGTCTCCGGAAATTTCGACCACCTGGGGTTCTTTAACGTGCACTGGCATCGCACAGCACACGGGCCTCAACATTTCGCCTCCATCGAAATGCAGCCGCCGCAGCTGGGATTCGATCCCGCGACCCTCGGATCAGCAGCCGAGTGCCATGACCACTAGACCACTGTGGCGGGGCTTCGCTGTCACATGAATAAATCTCTGTGTAAATTTAAAAATGAAACTTTGACCTTCATTTTCTCCTCTATACTAAATCTATGATGGTAAAATCAATGCCAATATGTTTTTAAAGAACACTGAATTTGTTATGCTAAAATAACTCACTGTTTTGCTTCACAGTCCTTTAAATGTTCTTGCAGCAAAGCATCCAGAACCATGAAATGTAAAAACATGGGTTCATTTAACAGTACATCATATTTCAAGCACGACAGTGATATAACCACGACTGCATTTTCCAAGGAGGCTGCATTAACTGATGAATAGCCTAGTAAGCTACCGTAACACTCCCTTTGTGCTTCTCACACAACAAGCCCAATAATGGCCAGTGCAGTGACAAAAGCTTAGTGGTGTCAGCTCAAGCATGCGAAGACTGCTTAGTAATAACAGTTGTACAGTACTTAGAAATTAAAAATTGCAGCGAAGGGGAGTGGCACCTTATGGACGCACTACCATCACCGTCTCACGAATGAAGAGGAGCTCGTGCTCTCAGTGTCGCCTGACACGGCTGCTTTACTGCTTCAGCAATAAACTGCCTTGCATATTTGGTGGAGCTTGTGCTGGGTCTTTCCCCAAACCTGGAACTACCTACTTGGACGCTGCCGGCCATCATGCCTGACACCTGCCAACCACCACCTCTGGCATCGCCAACATTGATTTGCCCTGGCTCTATGCGTCAGCGAGATCCTCCCACCTTCAGCGGTTCCAACAAGTACAACGTAGAAGATTGGCTCTCATTGTACGAGTGGGTGAGTGTGCACAATAAATGGGAAAATGCTCAGAAGCTCAGCTATGTGAACTTCTATCTCACAGGTGTCTCTAGCGTGTTGTATAACTACCATTAATCTGAGCTTCGCACTGGGTCAGATTTCAAGGCGCACATTATACAAGTCTTCGGTCGCCCCGCGGTGTAGAAGCTCCGTGCCGAAGAGCGCTTGCACAGGCATTCGCAACAACTAGGAGAAAGCCTCACGATTTACACAGAAGACATTGCAGACCTATGCAAGCATGTTGATCCATCTATGACAGAGTCTGAAAAGATCTGCCACATCACGAAGGGTATTCAAGACAACGCAGTTCAAATGTGCTGTATCCGCCACCAAGCCCTGCCCGACTACACCGGAGAACCCCGCAGTGAAGCGCACCAGCCCGTACCTCCAACAACCTTTGATTAGTCTGCGATGAGCGTATATATACAGATGCATGTGTAAGCTGACATGATAAGACGCTTGCCCAGCGCCATCTAGGTTATAGAAATGCAACTGCTGAATATCACATTTTCCCCCTCAAAAAGAGTCACTTAGCAAATTAACAGCAACTGGAACAATAAAACACGCAATGTTCTTGATAGTCTTTAAACCTTCTTTACCTTGTCGAACGTCTCAGTTCTGGAACTGGTGTCCGAACAGATGGCTGTTGAGGAGGGTCATGGCTTCCCTGCTGTGGCTTTCCAAACGGTGTCACTGCTACAAGCGAAGAGCTCCTTGCAATAGTAGGAGATGTAATTGGTCGAGGGCAGGGTACCAGCAGATTCCAAATTCAGGTGCGGCCATCACTAAGTTTGTGTCTTGGTTGGTCAACAATGGCAAATGGGCCTGAGTAGCTCAAAGCACGCTCAGGCACATGACCTGGCAACCCGACTCGAACCGTCTGACCTGTTGTTAACGGCGAATGCTTCGCAGCTTGTTTACGGTCACTGCAGTATTTACTTGCTTGTTGCTTCTGTGCTACTCTGCTGCAGATGGACTTCATATCTGCGTACAGGTGTTGGAAAAACTCTTCACCTGATGCTCCTAGAAGATCACGTTTTTTTCTGGGATGACGGCCATGAAGAAGGACAGAACGCTTCACTCCTGTGGTGGTGTGCAGCACAAAACGATACACACCGAGGTATTTGGTGATAGCTTCCTTCAAAGGCCGACATTCGCATGTGCAGACTTCAACATACTCTTTGAGTACCCGATTAAATCTTTCTACTTGACTATTTTCTTGCAGATGGTATACTACCGAATACACATGGACAATGCCTCTTTCCTTAAGAAAACTGTCAAACTCACAGGCTGTAAATTGAGGACTTTGGTCACTCACTCTCATCTGGACATTCTTCCCTGCTGAAGATGCTTCACAAAAAGGAGATTACTGTTGCAGTACTCACTTTCGTGCGAAACAAACCTCTGGCCACTTGCTGAAGTAATCGATGGCTTAAATGGCAAAATGGCGATCTGCAGGTACATTGGAAAAAGGGCCCACAATATCGATCCCCAAGTTGTGCCATGGGGTACATGGGGACGCAACTGGCTGCAGAGGTGGTGTCATCAGTTTTGCAGACTTGCCAACTGTTTGGCACACCCCCCCAAGATGCAATCAGTTGCTCTACCTGCTTGCACATAGCAGGCCACCAGTATTGTTCACGTAGTCACTTTGTCCTGGTTATTCCCGGATGGGACTAGTGGGCTGCGTCAAGAAGCCGTGCTACGAGGGATGAAGACACGCCGAATTTGTCTCTCCAAAGCAAGAGGTCTCCAACGACTGAAAGCTCAGCCCACACCCGGTAGAACAGAACTGCCTCAGGAGGCAACACTTTCACTTGAGGCCATGTCAAAGTCACCCACTTTACGACCTGTAAGCAGCGGATCCTGCACTATTTGAACGATAAACAGCGCATGAGTGACACAAGTTGAGATAACACAAACAGTCCCCCCTCTCTCTTTCTCCTCCACATGACCTGGGAGACACATCCTTGAAAGAGCATCAACAACAGTATTCTTGTCACCTCTCTGGAATTCAATAGTAAAGTTGTATGCCAGCAGCCTGGCATGCCAGCTTGCAATTCGGAACTGACTGCGACCTACCTCTTTTGTACTTAAGAGTGTAACCAGAGCCTGGTGGTCTGTGCACAGTCTGAATGGGTGACCCCAAAGGTATACTCTACAATGTTCACATGCCCATATTGCTAGCAAGCAAGGGCCTCCAGTTCCCTAACGGAGTACTTCTGTTCCTGTGGGGTAAGCCTGCGAGAAGCAAAAGTAATACTGACAAGCTCATTATTTCATGTCGACTGCAACACTGCTCTCGAACCAATGGATGAGGCATCTGTAGTGACAATAATGTCACCTGCAGGATCAAATCACTGTAAACATCTTTTGGCTAAAGAACTTTTCAGCTGCTCGAAACAAGCATGTCTAGCATCATTCCAAGTGAATGTGGCATTCTTACACAGCAACTCGCGATGAGGCTCGACAAGCATGGCATAGTCGGGCACAAACTTGGCGTAATAGTCTACCATGCCCAAGAATGAGCACAGGTTACTGATTTCTGTTGGTGCTGGCACAGCCTTGATGGCGTCGATGTTGCTTTGCAAGTGGCGTATCCCCTTGTGACTGATCCTCTGACCATGGAAGTCCATTTCTTGTACATTGAAAATACATTTGTCATTCAGCTTCAATACAGACTTTGCAATCAAGTGCAAGGCTTGTTTGACATTCTTGAAGTGTTCCTCATGTGTATTCCCATACAAAGTGACATCCCCTATGTAGCACAAATTGTTTTTGCAGTTCTACATTTTCTACATTTCTACATTTTCTACATTTTCTGAAAGGCAGATGGTGCCAATGCAAGGCTGGAATAGATGCGTTTGAATCTGCACAATCCACTATCGGTTTTGAAGGTAGTCAATTCTCTGCACTCAGGGCTGAGCAGGATTTGATGGTATGCAGCTGCTAAATCAATCTAGGGAAAACACCTTGCACAGTGAGGTTTCTGTAATAGTTCTTCTGTGTGCGGCAGTGGAAATTTGTCAATGACAATCGCTTTATTCGGTTCCCGCAGATCGACACAATTCTCATCTTGCTGTTTTTCTTTGCAACCACTACGATTGGCAATACCCATTCAGACGCATCAACTTTTTCTATGACATCACCTTGCTCAAGGTGCTGTAGTTCTTCACATACTGGATCTCGCACAGAAAATGGCTAATGCCGTAACTTAGAAGCAACAGGCATGATCCGTTCTCTTAGCTTGACATTATGAACAGAATTTGTTGCCAGTCCTAACTTTCCATCGAACAATTGCGAAAATTGGTAGAACAGTTCAGGATCACGGCCTTGAGGCGCTTGTGTAACGTGGGTGCCTTGCAGCGACATACCGCTGATGTGCAGCCGTAGTGCTTCGATGGCGTCGATGCCGAGGATGTCAGTAGCGTCCTTGATGATGTAGAAAAGTATCTTGGCATGTTGACTCTGGAAGGCTACTGATGTGGGGAAACACCCCTCTGAGCTTAATCTGCAGTGAGAAAAATAGTGAAGTGATGATGATGTTGGTTGCTTAAAGGAGACCTTTAAACCGTGAATACGAGACAGTCGAAAAAATCGATACAGTGGAGCCTGTGTGTATGAGGAAGCTTATAGGAACATACTATATGAGGAGCTCAATGTGTATTCCTGCTTGGCTCTTCCGAACGAGAAGCAACACAACGAGGTCGCCGTATGTACTGCAGGCATCAACTTCTCGAACAGCAAGGGCCCGCTTATTTGGCATGCTGCTCTGACAAACATGCTGAAAATGTCCTCGTTTGCCGCATTTGCTGCATATTTCATTCCGTGCCTTGCATGTCTCGGAATCTGCAAGATGCCATGAAGACATGCAATGAAACCAACACTTGTGCTGCTGTGGTAGCGGTAATCGTGATTCTGTGCGGCATAGCATCTGACGTTTTTTCATATTTTAAATGCTCGCAGCCGATGGCTGCAGCTTAAGTGAGTATTTCATAGCTTCTTCAATACTGTTCGCAATAAGCACCACAGGTTCGAGAGTGAGTGAAGTGCCTTCTAGAAGTAGGCTTTCCTGGAGAACTTGGTTGCTCGTTTTCGCTACAAGTTGGTCACAAATAAATTCGTCAACTTCCTCACCGAAGTTGCAACTCAATGCCAGCTTGCGCAATGCCGTGACGAACGCTGTTGATGTTTTCCCAGGCAAGTGGGTGCACTTGCCGAACCGATGTCACTCCCCAATGACGTTCGTTTTACAAGTGACATAGGCATCCAACGTAGCCACTGCTGCATCGTACTTGTTGCTTGTGACGCCTTTTCCCTTTTCCTCTGCATGCGATGTCGACGGTGTCTTCTCTGGCAAAGCGAAGTACAAGGGTTGGCCTTCTACACCCAAACGGTGCAGTAGCAAGGCTTTATGGCATGCAGACGCGCAGGCGTCGGGGAGCGTCGCTCCCCGACGCCATGAAATGATTCGTGAAGAAGCGGTGCCACTGCATCCAAGGAATGGCGGGATTACCAGGCATCAGCAGGAACTCGGGCAGTTCGTGCAGGCTCATCGCTTCAGCTTTCAGTCTCTTCACCACTCGTCACCCACTGTTGTATCTGCCGCCAAGCAATGCCAGACTACACGGGAGGTGCCGGAGAACCGCGCAGTAAAGCGCACCAGCCCATAACTTTAACAACAACATTTTATTAGTCCACGATGAGCACATGTATACACAGATGCATGTGTCAGCTGACATCTTAAGATGCTCACCTAGTGGCATCTAGGTTATACAAATGCAACTGCTAAATACCACAATATGCTCCTCTCTACAAGCCCGCAGACAGTCGTCGAAGTCGCTGAGCTCTGCCAGAGCTATGACACACTCAGGAGGCAACATCTCCTTACTCGACGTCCTTCTACACATGAGGCCTCCATCTCAAGTTTAGCCGCTGTAACCAGAAACGAACGTCTTCTAGGCAAAATCAAGGATTTCATACACGCTGAAGTCGCCCAGCAGCTATTTCTGCTGACTGCCATCCAAGGGCCCACACCATCGTTGGCTCCTAGTTTTCGTCAGGTGCTTCAAGAAGTATCAGATGCAATCTAGTTGCCTTGTGCAGCTCCACCAGTGCCGGTGCCGCTGAGCTATGCCGAGGTTGCCACACCACCACCTCAACCGACCTTTCCACCTCCGCCGTTTGTTGTGCCACCACGTCCAGTACATCCTGTATACACCGCCAGATCAGTACTAACACAGGATCCTGGTGTATACCCAACAATCGCCCGGTCTGCTACTTCTGTGGTATCCCTGGTCATGTGGTGTGGCTTTGCCACTGTCGCTTGGGGCTTCACGGTAATCACCAACCTGTCTGACCCTACAGTGCTCCGTCTTCGCCCTTCTCGCTGCCGAATGACTTGTGTTTGCCGTCTACACACAACATGGCTCCTGCTGCCTATGATCATTGCCCACCACCCCAACAACGTCGTTCGCTGTCCCCCATGAGTTGTCATCCTGCCTCTGCGGATTAGGAAAACTAGCAACCGCAGTTCAAAAGCCCAGAACTGCGTTTCAGTCGAGCAACACAAGGCCTCCCTCATCATTCCCAAATAGCGTAGTCAGTGTATGTGGAAGGAGTCGCTGCACTAGCATTAGTTGACACAGGTGCCGCCATTTCACTGATTGCAGAATGTCTTTGCCGCAGGCTTCATAAACCTTATCTGCATTGTCACTATGGACACCAAGTTCACAGTGCATTACCCCTGTTGCTGCATGTACTGCCTGCATCGTGATTCAAGGACATCTGTACAGTTCAGTTCACTGTCCTCTCATCTTACTCATACGACATCGTTTTGGGGTGGGACTTCCTTTCCGATCATCAGCCAGTCATCGACTGTTCCCGTGCTGAAGTTGAATTTTCTCCGCTTTCCGATATCTGTTTACATGTGCTGAACGATCTCGATGACAAAGTGGTCATGAGTGAGGATACCACGATTCTGCCGCACTATATGGTGATTGTGACAGCTTGCAATAATTGCGTCACCGATACTACTGCCCTCTTTGTACCATCACCAATTTTTGTTCACTCACGATGTCCTAACTGTCAGTGGTGGCTGTACTCAGCTCCTCGTCTCCAACGCAGAGGCCGTGCCCCTCACGTTATGCCATGATGAGTGCCTTGGACGTCTCTAGTGTGCAGAGTCTGTCATTATCTTCGACGTACCACTCGACAGCACCTGTACAAATGTGAACATCTTGGCTTACAGCTCATTTCACTCTCAGCCTGCACCAGACGTCTTTGATCGATCACTAGATACCCTCCTGAGCCCTACTCAACAATCACAGCTCCCCAAAACCTGCTACAAAAAATACCTCTCAACATTCAACTGTCAACAGAAGCCATTGATTAGGTCGCACGACAACTGTGCATCCCGACATCGACACTGGCACCGAGGTGCCATTGCGCAAGAGACCCTATTGTGTGTCCCCTGTGAAGTGCTGCATTACTGAAAAACAAGTGAAATGCTCGAGCACGGTGTGGTGCAACCTTCCAACAGTCCCTGGGCATCACCTGTAGTCATAGTAAAGAAAAAAGACGGCTCCGTCTGATTTTGTGTTGACTATCGACACCTTAAGAAAACAACTCAAAGATTTCTACCCTTTACCACATATCGATGATGCTCTCGATTGTCTGCAAGCCGCCGAGTATTTTTCCTCACTCAATTTACGCTCAGGCTACTGGCAAGTACCTATGACTCCTGCCGATCACCTGAAGACAGCTTTCATAATGCCAGATGCCCTATATAAATTTAACGTCATGCCGTTCGGGCTTTGCAATGCCCCTGCTACATTCGAACAAATGATCGACAATCTTCTTCGTGGGATAAAATGGAAGACACGCTTATGTTACCTTGATGACGCCGTCGTATTTGCTCCACAATTTCCCACTCATCTGTGCTCTCTCGATCAAGTCCTACAGTGCATCACTGATGCAAGCCTCCAGCTCAACTTGAAAGAATGTTGCTTTGGAGCCAAGCAGCTCACGATCCTCGGACATGTTGTATCGAAAGATGGTATGCTACCAGACACTTCCAAACATCGTACCATCACCGGGTTCCCAAAACCCAAATACCTGAAGGAACTCTGAAGCTTTATCGGGCTTTGTCTTTACTTTCATCGTTTCATCTGGAATTTCGCAACCATCATTGCTCCCTTAACCCTGCTACTCCAAGGCGGTGCATGCCTTTCTACCTGGTCCCCTGCTTGCGACGAAACCTTTACAACAATGTGCCGTTTGCTCACTTCGCCTCCAGTACTGCGCCATTATGACCCATCAGCCCCCACGGAAGTACACACCAATGCCAGTGGCATAGGTCTTGGTGCAGTGCTGGCTCAGCGTAAAATTGGGCATGACAAATATGTCATCACCTATGCAAGTCAAACGCTAACAAAAGCAGAATCTACCTACTCAGTCAGTGAAAAGGAGTGCTTGGTAATCATCTGGGCCCTTGCAAAATTGAGACCCTACCTCAATGGTCGCCCCTTCAACGTAGTTACAGATCACTACGCTCTCTGTTGGTTATCAACTTTAAAAGTTCCATCTGGCCACATTGCACAATTGGCCCTTCAGTTACAGGACTTCGACATAAGCGTCATTTACCGGTCTGGCCATAAACACAAAGATGCAGATGCTCTCTCTCGATTGCCTACACCACGTGACACTGCTTGCATTTCTGCCATCGCGTCGGCATCGGCGGCAGTTTCGTCGCAAGTGGTTGTTGATATGGCTCAGCAGCAATGCCAAGATTCGTGAATTGTGGCGCTTATGGCACTAACACTCTAACCTTTCTGGCACTCTAACAACTAGCCCTTCACGTGCTGTCCGCCGCCAAGCTTCTCACTTTGGGATAGAGTTAGAACTCTCACTTCGGGATAGAGTTCTATACCATCACAATTAAAATTCAAACGGCCGCAAATGGTTGTTGGTCATCACCCCGCCAACCACACACACAGGTCTGCCCTGCACTCCTTTACGACCCCCAATGTGCCCATGCTGGCCTCTTCAAAACTTACTCCAGGCTCCGCACACACTTTTATTGGCATTGCATGTACAATTTTGCGCAAAAGTACAATCGCTCATGCAATGTGTGCCAATCCCACAAGCTTCCTGCTCCTCGTCCTTCTGGTCCATTGCAGCCAATTCCTTGTCCATCTCGACCATTTGACCACGTCAGCATAGATCTCTACGACCCTCTTCCCTACACCACAGGCTGGCAGTTGGATTATCATCACTGTCGACCATCTCACGCGCTATGCAGAAACGACGGCACTGAAAACAGTGAGAGCTTGCGACATTGCGTCCTTTCTTCTCAATAACTTCATCCTTCGTCATGGTGCACCACGGGTACTTCTGGGTGACACAGGGCACGCACTTCTTTCAGAAGTTCTAAACACTTCTGACAGCTTGCCGTACCGTCCATCACACCACTACAGCTTATCATCCACAGACGAATGGCATAACTGAATGGTTCAATTGCACATTTGGCGACATGCTCTCCACGTACATTGCATCAAACCACACCAACTGGGACCTCGTTTTGCAGTATGTGACGTACGCTTACAATACGACCTCACAAGCCATAACGGGATTTTCACCATTTTTCCTCATGCATGGCCACGAACCTACCTGCACACTCAATACCATTCTCTCCTACCAGCCTGACCCATCAGAGGGCATGCCTCTGCGCGAAGCCTCCAAGCCCGCCGAGGAATGCTGTCAGCTGGTCCGTTCATTCAACTGTTTTCTCAAGAGAAAATGCTTGGCAGAAACTAATGAAGTCTTGGAAGCACTAAAGCAAGGCATGATGCCATCATGAAATATGCCCTGTGAGGAGTAATGGTGAGTATTGCCCCTGGTTCAGGCAACAAAGCCTTTCTCTTTTCTGTTAGGTCAAACAAACATTTTCTGCAGCAAATAACCTTCCTCAGTAAAGTGAAAGATGAAAGTGTTGGTGACAGAGCCACATATAGGAAAACAAGTGATACAGTGATATTTTTAGCGCAGTAGGAGAGCAGAAAAGAAAATTTGAAGCAGCTGCCCAACTACATAACAGTAAAGTAACCGATCTTCATGCACTGAAGTTCCAGGGTGAAAGTCTCTCGGGAAATGAATGACAGAATATGTCCCCAAAAGATAACTACAATCTAGAATAACAAAAGTTGTTTTACTAGCAGACAATTGTTGCGAAAACACTGCATGTCCCTCCAGCAGATTCAGCACTTTCCTATCCCTGTATGAGAAGGCCCCCAATGATAACGGTCATCTGTTCATACATTATGTATATTTTGGTAAAATGATGTGGAGAAAGCCACAATATAAACTCTTTGCATGAATGCTGTGTCATAACTGATCGGTGTACTTAGTTCACTTCAATATTAGTGTTTAACCCTATGATTCATTCAACAGTGCTGCACATTTCCACAGCTGCTGTGGAACCAAGAATGGAATGCACCTCCAGACCTTTAACCTAAATGCTTGACTATGCGGTATCTTGTAGCCTTGTACTACAAAACAGGTGGACGCTAATTTTCCCTTTCCTAAACGTTACTCCACCTTGCGGTTTTCTGCAGAACTCATTTGCCATCTTTAATAAATGTTGCACTCAAGAAGCCAACCAACTAAAGTAACTATATTATGCCATTTTTTAGAGCAATTTTACTTTGTGAAGCCAATTCTGTGCTGAGATAAACAATTCACAATGTGGTGGACCGCCGGCTACCATATTGTCTTCATTATGAAAGGGACGGTATGTCTGACATGCATACCGTTCTTTTAATAAAACAACGAAAATGTAAAGAGGAATGCATGCCCTCAAGCGACCTGCAGCTCATGAGGAGCAAGAATGATGATGATCAATTTCATCTGCTAGGCAGATGACATTTATCATCATCATTCTTGCTCCTCATAGGCAGATGACAATGAAATTACATGATGCAACATCTATCTTTCAATCACTTTGCACACATTTAAAAAGCCTGCTTTTTTTCTAACCTTCAACAGCACTCTCCAGAAGACTACATTTACCTATATACAGTGAACGTAGCCTGGTAATCTCTTTAAACACATCCAGGATGCACACTTTCCCTCCAGCAGTGACACAGCACTTTTGTCAGTTGTGCAAAGCAATTCTAGAAGGGACCAAACTTAACATGTGCACTGCAATGACTGATCAGAATTAGAATGAAGTTTAGTTGTACAGATACAGAAACATTGCATGTGTTTAGTATACATAAGAAAGTCCCAAAGTCGAAGACTATATCGGGACCTCCTGTTAGAGGCATGTTAAGGTAATATACAATAAGCAAAGCAGTAGCACTCTTAGAACTACGAATAAAAAAAATTTTAGAAACTTAACACGATTACAGTAGAAGAGTACAAGACAAGCACTATGAATAAAACTTCCATGATTATAATCCAAAAGTACAAAAAAGCACAGAGTGAAACAATGAAAAAAAAGTAGTGACCTTAATCCCACATCTAAAATCCCACACATATAATGTGGGATTTTAGATCTCTTTTGAATTCACCTAACTATCTTGCACTTTTTATAAAATTTGATAAAGTATTCCATAGCTATATCGAGGAAAATTCAGCAGTCAATTTATCACAGTAAGTGCGTACTTTCAGCAAAAGAACATTGTTATTATAAGCAAATCTAGTATTACTGTGAGCAATGAGGTTGAAAGGTGAGAATCAGATCGGCGCTAATTACTTGGACATGTACTTATAGAATAGGATCCCTAAGTTATATTTAATGAACTTTGATATGGTTAGAACGTTGCTTTCATGGAGTAGGCATTTACAGTTAGAGAAGTGTGAACAGTTTGTAATGATTCTTACGGATTGGTTCTGGATTACTTGAAAGGATGCCAAGTGAGTGTTATAAGTGTTGCCCCAGCACA
Source organism: Hyalomma asiaticum (assembly GCA_013339685.2). Taxonomy (NCBI): domain Eukaryota; kingdom Metazoa; phylum Arthropoda; class Arachnida; order Ixodida; family Ixodidae; genus Hyalomma; species Hyalomma asiaticum. The sequence continues at coordinate 15,390,329 of CM023481.1, read as the reverse complement.
TGATGCTGTAATTTATATAAGAGTGAATGAATGAGTAGTACAGTGACAATAATGTGGCACGCGTGAAGTAGGGACAAGTTTTGATTAAAGCGCGAATACCGTATGCTATTTTCTTTTTTACATGAGAAATGTGATCTATGTATTTCATGTGACAGTCAAGCAAAATTCCGAGAAAAGATGAGTAGGGACTGGGACAAATGGAGTGCGACCCACAAGCTAAAAAAAGGAACGGATGCCACATATTTCTGATATGAAGAAAATACGACAAATTTAGTCTTTGTTGCATTAATAGTTAATAAGTTGGCACAGCACCATTTTAAAACATTATTAAAGCCATTGTTTAGCTTGGTAACGAGAGGAGAAATATTTTTGTCAGATGCAAATATGGTCGTGTTATCAGGGTACAGAATGGATTTTGTAGAGAAGACAGTTAAGAAGGTCATTAATATAGATCAAAAATAGGAGTGGTCCAAAAATGGATCCTTGAGGGACACCACCAATGTTAGTTTCTTCTCTAGAATAGGCACCAGAAACAGACACAACTTTGACTCTGTTACATAAGTAGCTTTTCAGTACTGATAGGACAGGACCACATTCACTGACTGCCTCAAGCTTATTAAAGAGGATACTATGGTTTAAGCAGTCGAATGCTTTTGTTAGGTCAATGAAGATGGACCCTGCAAATAAACCTTCGTCAGTCATTTTTTTAGTTGATCGGTTAGATGAATGCATGCCAGACCCTGTAGAAAACCTACTGCGAAACTCGAATTGACAAGGAGAGCGAACATTAAATTTAGCAAGATGTTTGGTTAAGCGTACTTCGATTAATTTCTCGAGAACTTTACCAAAAAAGGGCAAACAAAAATGGGTCGGCAGTTATGTATCAGCATGCTGCCGCCTTTTTTATGAAAACTAGAATACCATATAAACAAATGTACGGGCCGCACTCATGCGCGGGCCCACATCCCGTTTTTCCGAAATAGATACCCAAAAAACAAAAAATCCGCGTAAGGACTGCACCCCCCATTTTCTCAAACTACGCGTATTCAAAATGTGCACGCCTTTGGGAGCTTCCAGGCACCGTCGACAGATGGCAAACTCGCACTATCCATATTGGCATTAGCATCACTAACCCAGTTTTGTGCGCTTTTTGGGTTGTTTGGTCGTTTGCTCGTGCTTTGCACGCTATTTGGCTGTTTTGTACTGGTGGTGTGTTTTAATCGAGGCCTTTACATTTTTGCACAATGGGCAAGCGCCTAAGCTGCTACACAGCTGGGATTAAGTTGAAGGTGGTTTAGTTTGCTCTCGATCATGGGAAGTGTGCAGCCGGCAGAAAATTCAATGCGGACGAGAAGTGTGTTCGATGATGGTGTACCCAGAAAGAAGCACTGAAGAGCACAAGCAGCAAGAAGCATGCATTCCGAGGTAAGCCATGCAAGGAAGAAGAGCTGCTTTGTTATACGAGAGAAGTACACGGCAATGGCTATGCACTGACAATGGACATGCTGTGCATAAGGGCTCAAAGCCATGGCACATGCAAAAAGCATACCGCACGGTGATTTCAAAGCTAGTGCCGGCTGGGTGCGGAGATTTGTGAAGAGGAAGGGCCTTTCCTTTCGGTGAAGGACCACGCTGTGCCAGCAGCTTCCCGACAACTACACCGACAAGTTGGTTAACTTTCACAAATATGTTATCGGCTTCCGCCATGAACACAATTATGGAATGTCACAAATAGCGAACGCTGACCAGACCCCTGTGTGGTTTGACTGTCCTGAAAACTATGCAGTAGAAGTCAAAAGGAAGGGTACCGTTGCAGTTCGGACTACTGGTGTTGAGCGCCAACACTGCACAGTGATGCTTTGCATTACCGCGGAAGGGCAGAAGTTACCCCCCCCGTTCTACTGAAAAAAAGAAAAAGAATTCCTAAAGAAGTTTTCCTCAAAGGAATCATAGTTTGCGTCCAAGAAAAGAGCTGGATGAATGATGAACTGGGTGAAAGCTGTTTGGCAGAACTACCCAGGTGCCTTGATGGCGAAACGATCGCTTTTTGGTCTTGGACAGCTTCCACAGTCACTTGACGGATAAGGTCAACGAACAGGTGCGCCGTGTTGGCACAGACATGGCTGTTATTCTGGCCGGCCTCACAGGCATGCTGCAACCGTTGAATGTCAGCGTGAATCGGCCTTTTAAGGCTAAATTCCACAGGCAATACACTGAATGGATGGCAATCGGCGACCACGAGCAGCTGCCGACTGGACTGCTCAAACAGCAGATCACTTTTTGTGGTCTGACGAGTGTGTGATACAACAAAGCATCAGCTCGGAGTCTAAGGAATCGGCGACTGACAACGACTGAGCATTATGGTGACTCTACCATGGATACTGCAATAAACACTGTTAGTTTGCCAAGTGGTGCATTGTTTCTACTAAACAAAAATTTCATTTTATACTGTGTGTATGGGCCGCACCCTGAATATTGGCCGTTGTATCTTGAAAAATAAGTGCAGCCCTTCCACACATTTATATGGTAACTTTACTGCATCTCCAGTCTTGAATATCAACTTTGTAATAAAAGACAAAATATCAGAAATTGGGTGCGAAATCATTTTAATATTGGCAAGTGGCGATGTCGATGACGAGTCTGTCAATGTCTGGCTTCACTTAAACTTGCACAATATGCTGTCCACCTATACGGACAGAGACATATATAATGCCAATGAAGCTGGCTTATTTTATAACCTTCTGCCCAACCGCACATTTGCACTGAAAGGCGAAGCCTGCTGCTGGCTGCAAGTACGCGAAGGAGCGCATAACTGTATTGTTTTGCGGTAACATGGATGGAAGTGACAAATGCCGCCTGTTTGTCATTGGTAAATCGGCAAGGCCACGTTGCTTTAAGTAGCGAGTGGCTACCAGTGACCTACAAATCTAATAAAAAGACATGCATGATGCAGAATTTCTTCACAAGCTGGCTTTGCATGTTTGATGAGGATATGGTGTGGAGAAGTGACGGGTCATGCTTATCCTCGACAACTGCACGGTCCACGACATCAAGCCGAAGTAGACAGCAGTCAACTTAAAATTTTTGCCTGCGAACACGACAGCAAAATGTCAACCTCTCCACCAGGGTGTTATCCCAACCGTAAAGGTGCTGCACAAAACGCGCATTTGCGAGAGATTTTCACTGAGCATGCAGCAGCAGCCTCTTAAAGTGAACTTAAGGGGTGCAATTGATATGGCAGTTGCTTCATGATGGTAAAGGCCAATACCATAAGCAAGTGCTTCAAAAGGGCAGGCTTCAGGCTCAATGCAGAGGCCCTGGAAGACAATGAGCGCAGCGACACTGTTGCCAATGAAGTACTCAACACTGACGACGTGCGGTCCGGCCTCAATAAGAGCAAATTTGCTGCCGCCACAGACACCTTCCAAGAATATGTCGACGCCGGAGAGTCAGAGCTTGCTGCTTGCGAGAAAGCGATCACGGATGACACAATCATCACAGCGGTGCGCGGTAGTGTGGAGGTTGTAACCAACGAAGACTCGGACAGCGGGGACAATGCTGACCCAACGCCAGAAGCAGATTTTTCATGCAGACGCATTGGAATACCTCGCGAAAGTGAAAGCATACTGAGCGAAGAACAGTTTGAGCATGAAATCGCCTCTGTGCTTAAGCTTTGTGGAGGACGAGTTTGTTCGAAGCGCTATTCGCAAGCACTGCTGGACGAAAATAACAGCGCTCTTCTGCTGATGCGGTACTTCAGAACTTGGTTTCCATGCTGTGTTGTGATTGTGTTGAATGTGTCTGCGAGTGAAAAGTGCAATGAATTGCTTTTAAAAGGTGGGTCGGACTTTTGGCATAGGCAAAGGTCGAAAAAAGCGTGCTTTGGTTGTAACGCGGTACTGCTTATAGCACAGATTTTTGCAACTCCCGTGACTTACATTATAAGCAGTCTACACTGTAATAGAATCAAATCCGCTTATGAACGTGTTGACTTGACCAGGTTCCAAAAGAATATCCGTTATGATGCAATAAAAGGTGAGGCAAAGAACGCTAAGCACTACGCGTTAGTCTATTTTGGACAAGTCAGATTCATCACGAATATGCAAAACCCTGCTGTAATAGTCTTTCTAGCCTTGATTGACCATTGTCAGTCCATGAAAACATCCAGTTCTTTGTTATCTTCAGTGTTAGGGCTTTGGAAAAAAAGGCCTTGTTGAATGGGGCTAAATGATCACAGACAAAAATGGGTGTGTTAGAAATGCCAGGGAAACCAAGATCACTTGCACAGAGCTTCGCCTTACGCCCTTTACTGATAAAGTCAGATTTTTTAGCAGGAGAGCAGAAGCATGCAATGATGTTTTTCTTATCGTTACACCATGTAAGCTCAAGATGAACAATGTCGAGATCACCAGGTGAGAGGAGACAGCCAGCTTTTTCCCCTAACATTTTCATGACTGCACTGCAGTCCTCTGCTCAGGGATCTCAACATTGATCCCTTGATCTCAACATTGCTAAGGCATGAGTATTATTCGAGTTCCTCAACCTTGCGAATGAGCAAGTGATTCTTGACTATTAGCTTTTTGTTCTCATTTCTTAATGTGGCATTTCGGCCATGTGCATCCTCGAGAAGTTCATACAAGTGTTCAGCACTTGATTGTAGACATTCAACTTCTTCAGTTCAACAACATCGATGCCCGATTCCTGCAATTTGACCAAAAACCTGCTGAAGATCTTCTCAGAAGTGTCCTTAGCCCAACTGACAATTTTGGCCTCTAGTTCAATTTTCTTCGACAGTTCAGCTTTAGTTGCCATGGTGAATAGTATCACAAATCCACTTGCAGACACAGAAAAAAAATATGAAGCAATAACGCGAATGGTGGCAGCAGCGGCAGTGGTATGAAATAAAAACTAATACAGAAGAGGGCTTGAAAGAATACCTGCGTGAACAGGGAACAATGTTTAAGTTGTGGCTCCTGCAATGCCACTGCTGCCAGAGAAGAGGAGGCATTGGTGCCAGCTAATTTATAGGACTCACTCACAGAGCAGTGACCTCCAGCGGCGAATGATTCAATGCCAGCAGCAGGCCACGATGAGAGCGCACAGTCGCAGCTTCCACACGTGTGGATTATTCAGCGTCTTATAAGGGCAGTGTGAGGAGAGAGAACCGTGGAGGAGGCAGGGGTGGGCGAAAAATGGCCGGTCAGGAGAACTGCATGAACAGGGAACACTGTCTAAGTTGTGGCTCGTGCACTGCTTTCAGTGGCATTGCACGAGCCACAGGAAGAACAATTAAGCATTCATAGCCGTAGGTTTGCAGTAAACTGGTGTAATTAACAATAGGTGATGTGTCATTAAGCAGGTTAATGTTAATGTCACCCATTATAATGACAGTTTTATTCTCTGCTGAAAGGGTACGTAATACATGATCAAGATTAGAGAAAAAAACGTATAACTGAAGATGAAGGAGATCGGTAAATGCTGCCAAATATTAACATACTACCCACATCGCACTTCATAAGCAGTCATTCATGTGCCAACATAAAATACACAGATGGTAGATATTAAGTATTATTCATTCACAAATGGCTGTGCACATAATTCAATGGAACAGCTAGCTATCAAAGATGGATGAGAACACCAGAATAAAATTTAGCAAAGGGACCACTGCAGCAGGATTTCATTACAAGCGACATTAGGTTATAACAGACATCTGAAAATGGTTTGCTATGTCCCCCATGTTAACACTGCATACACGTGACATGCTTACTAGAGACACCTCTGTAACAAAGGGCAACTTTTTTAGGCCTATAGAGTAAATTCTTAACTGTTTGTAAGAGATAAACTGCACATGTTCACAATGTGCACCTTTGTGTGTTGCAAAGAGCTTAACAAACATGCAATCCTATGCAAGTAAATTGTGCATGTGCCTATGAGCATGAACTAGAGGAGGGGGACAAAAGAGGACATTGCAGGGAAGAAGGTGCTCACAGTTGTAGGTAATGAACATCTAATAGCACCTTAAAGGTATTATGACCAACAAGAAGGCTTGCAAAGTGAAGTGCTCTACATCCAGAAGACGAAGGAAGCTAATCAAATCTGCAGTCACTAAAAAACATACTCATACTATGAATGACTTCTCAAGAAAAACCTAAGCAATTTCCTGTAGGTGTGTTTAAACACACTTCAGTGATACAGAATAAGATGGTCTAGTCCAGCTCCCCCCCCCCCTCAGTGTTTTTAGAATTTTCGGTTACAAGATACATGCTTCACGGGTCTCTTGGGTGCCTCACGTGAGGTTTTACTGCACACAAAAAACAGACCTGCAGACGTGGCGACTGGCTTGAAATCTTACTACTCATGGACCGGCAAATAGAAAGCTCATCACATTGATGCTTGTAACTCTTGCATTGGTCACTTCAGTCCTTAGTCTATTCATACTTTATGAGCAAGTGACCACTTCAAAGAAATCTTTATATAGCGAAATAAACGATAACTGGCACTGGTCGTAACAGCCTCATGCACATATATTACGAAGCTGGTGAAATAATGAAAGGGAAGGGGTCCATGGCTTGTTTATTTATTATAAACAACTTAATGAACCAACAAACACTGAAGCCTAGGAAAGCATAGGGGAAGTTACTCAAGTTCCTAATAGTGGTGTTATAATTTGGGAGCGAGTAGAAAGGAAGTGGGCAAAAAGACAAACCTGCCTTCGGTGGGAACCAAGCCCACGACCTTCGAATAACGCATCCAATGCTTTAACGCTGAGCTATGAAGGCGGTCGTCCCTCCGTCCACTTTATTGGGTATTTATGTATATGTAATTCTGCAAGTGTTAGGCAGTGCCACTCGTAGCCATGGCGCCACACTCGCCACTATGGCTATGATTAGAGTGTCCTATGCTCATGCTCACCGCCATGGCTACAACTAAGAGTGTCCCACACTCGCTGCGTTTTCACTGTGTTTTCAGCACCATGCAGGATCACTGGGCTATCTCTGCATGTTTTGCACCACTAGAGAAAGTCACTTGTGGGAAGAACCATATGTGGTGTGTTGCTTGCAACGCAGGCATAATTTAGGAGATTCTGATCACACTTGGTAAGGTGTGTATTGTCATCAATGAATTTTCGGACTCCAAAAATTCAAGCTTGATGGATATTCTGGACTTCACAAATGCACAAAGGCATGATCAAGGTTCCCGTAGGGTCAATGCATTTGGGAAAATTTTACAGACTAAATTACTTGTTTCAGTCCATGCCACTGCAGGTAGGGAAGCTGCCACACTGAATTTTTTGGCTGGCTTGGTAGTGCCCGACTTCCAATGGACCACTCTATGGCCTCTGAGTTGGGAAAGTGCGCATCGTACTTCAGCTTCGGAGACTATGCCTGCTTACCTTTGGCTGTCAAACCATCGACACACTCGTCATCTTTTCATTTTCGGTCAGCTATATCGTCATCACTTGGTGTGGGCTAGGCTTTTTTCTATAATCGTATCGCAGTGGTTTCAGGTGAGATTCCATACATGAGGTGTCTATATCAAGTGTTTTAATACACCATGTACGTTTGGACACATGTGGCCAATACAGAGGAGGTGGCAAAGCCAATGAAGATTACACAGTGCTTAAAGCTCGCATGTTTCTGCACTTCACGAACTCATGGTAGATGACCCTGACAGCACGATTGACAGCACCAATTAATGAATGGATGGAAGGCTCAATGCGTGATCTCGGACTTTGCTCATGCAGACAACATCATTTATTGAACCAAACTCACAGACTATGAAATCATATGCTGGGTTGTCCCACAGCCATAAAGCTGCTTAGGCTATTGCCAGTATTCATAAATGTATCTTATCCTTATCGCTTTGTTTGCCTTATCTTCCTTGTGCCCTTATCATACTTTGTGAACAAAGTAGCCTAGTACTCTACAAACAAACCTTATAATAGTCTTTTGCACTGATTACCATTCTAGTCCCCCAGTGGCGCACCGATGGGGGGTTTCGGGTGTTGTAACCCCCCCTGGGGCCGACCTATCCCCTCTCCCACTCCGTAACTGCTCCTATGTTCTAGAAGAATGTGGCGGTAATGTCTCCTCAAAATCGCCGAAAAAATAATAAAAACAATCATTATCACTGAGGTTACTATTATTTGGCATATTATTTACTTTTTTTACACAAGCAACAACTGTGTAATCGCATGCCCGGCCCTTCGCGAAAAATTGAACCCCCCCTGGCAGAGATCCTGCGTGCGCTACTGCAGTCCCCTTAACATGCCTTAACGTCACAGGGGCGATAAGATAAGGAAAACAAGCGACCAGGATAACGTAGGTTTATGAATAAGGGCCTATGAGAAGATGTAACGATGACCACCAGCAGCCACAGGATGCTTTGTCAAGTCGATGACGCTCTTTTCACACGTACACACAGCCCTCATTCCAGCCAAAACACAAGCAAATCTGAATGACTCCAAGTACAGTATGAGGCCGAGCAGTAATAGAGAGCTGTTTGAAGTATTCTTCAGTCCCCACCAAGTCCACATAATTGGTTGGCAGCTGTATTGGACAAACTGGTCATTGGACCACGTTCGAGCAAAGAAATAGAAGCTAGATCTTCTTTATATATTGACTTCTTGCCATTTAGTACCTATGAAATGTAGGTCCTGCACCTATGAGCCACTCGTCACTAGTATTCGAATTCTGAGTAGGAGTGGTAATGGCTAGCAAAATTTTGCAGACATACCACATTAGAAAGAAAGGTACTGCCTGTGTAAGTGATACACCCTTTTTTTTGTGCAGCAAAGAATTCTAGTTTGTACATGCAATATGTACCCTTCCATAATATGTGTGTCTGCAACGGTGATGTGCAGTGCACTTGGGCAATCCAGCTCCACTGTATAAACATGTTCACTGTGTCGTGGGTCACCAGTGGGTCATGGCCTGTACTCCACATATGAGGCTGTGAAGTTACGTGCATTTCTCTGCTTGCTGCTCCGATATCTTTATGACACCTGAATGCAGACATACGATTTTTTGTTGCATGATGATCAATGTGCCTAGAAGAATACTTGTCTTATGTTAAAGGCTATGAACCACCGGTGACCCATGACGCACTCAATAAAAATGTTTTGTGGCTGTGCGTGGCAGTCACCACCGGTGACCCATGCACGAGAGCTCTCCATCTTGTGCTGCCGTATGAAGTTCGAAATTGCAACTAATATATATATCATCTATTGCATTGGGCATGAGGTGGTGCAATTGTTTTTAAGGAGCCGAGTGGCAGCACTTTCCTGCATTTTGTTGCTTGAAAGCTTTTCCCACAGCTTTTAAAATATGTGCCATTAGACTAAGTGTATGAGTCTTTCCTGCTGCTCCAAAACTTTTCAGCATGCCTAATGGTACCTCATGAAGGAAAGCGCAGCACCAAGGAAAGAAACCAACTTAGTTTTGACGAGAAAAATGCGCCGGCAACTTTGCGATCTCCCACTGATGAGTCAAGTGCTTCAGTGTGTCAGATCTTCATCCATGGACAGACAGTGAAGTCAGTGACGAAGGCAGCGTTTACAAATCGTCAAAGACCTCGGCTGGTACATTGAACGGTGAGTCAGACCCGACGGGGGATTCCGAAGCGGACGATTCAGACGACACTCTCATTTCTCCCAGTCCACCATTAGAGAAATGGATGCCGGCAACAATCCCTTCGCCTAGTATGACGCCGCACCATAGGCCGAAACCTCACGAAACGCCAATCACAAAACCTCAGGCCGTTCTCGATTACAATGCAGCAAAAAAAAAAGGCATGGACACCAGCAACCAAATGGCGTCTCACTACACCTGCCTTAGAAAAGGACTGAAGTGGTACAGGAAGATAGCCAGCCGTTGAGTTGCTTGCCGGAACTGCCATTGTAAATGCATGGAAGATTCGTGGCATGCTTGAAGAAAAGTCTACGCCAATTATAAAATCTTGAGAACTGGCTTGTTCACCGTTCGGCCCTCATAAAGAGAAGATCGAAGAAAGTCATGGGAGAAAGCGCGTCCACACGCTTGAAAAAGCGGTGGATCGACATGCAAACACTCGACAGCGCTGCACAGGCTGCTGTGCGGCCATCAGTACCAGCAGCAGCCCAACTGACACTACGGGGAGAGTGAGAAAAGTGACGCCTTTCTGTGGAGAATGCCGTGGCAAGCCATTCATGTGTTTGTCGTGCTTTAATTCTAAGCACAAGTAAGCTGAGATGCAAGGGCACCTTCACTGCAACACGAGTATGATATAAACTTCAAAATATGATTAATATTCCTATGAAATTTTAACCTAAATCCTAATATAAATGCGCGTCGTCTTTGGCTGATCGTTCAACTGACAAGGAGTCAGTATATCTCAGTTAAATGAGTACTGACACGAAATTTTGACATTCTCGTATTGTTGCTGTAAATGAAAGCACTGGCGTGGAGAACCCCAAAAAGAGTGTCATCGTGCTTCGCAATGCAATCAATATATTTTTAAATGCGGCAACTTTGCAATCTCCCGCTGATGAGTCAAGTGCTTCAGTGTGTCAGATCTTCATCCATGGACAGACAGTGAAGTCAGTGACAAAGGCAGCGTTTACAAATCGTCAAAGACCTCGGCCAGTACATTGAACGGTGAGTCAGACCTGACGGGGGATTCCGAAGCGGACAATTCAGATGACACACTCATTTCTCCCAGTCCACCATTAGAGAATGGATGCCGGCAACAATCCCTTCGCCTAGTGTGACGCCGCACCATAGGCCAAACCTCACGAAACGCCAATCACAAAACCTCAGGCCGTTCTCGATTACAATGCAGTAAAAAAAAGGCATGGACACCAGCACCAAATGGCGTCTCACTACATCTGCCTTAGAAAAGGACTGAAGTGGTACAGGAAGATAGTCAGCCGTTGAGTTGCTTGCCGGAAGTGCCATTGTAAATGCATGGAAGATTCGTGGCATGCTTGAAGAAAAGTCTACGCCAATTATAAAATCCTGAGAACTGGCTTGTTCACCGTTCGGCCCTTATAAAGAGAACATCGAAGAAAGTCATGGGAGAAAGCGCGTCCACACGCTTGGAAAAGCTGGTGGATCGACATGCAACACTCGACAGCACTGCACAGGCTGCTGTGCGGCCATCAGTACCAGCAGCAGCCCAACTGACACTACGGTGAGAGTGAGAAAAGTGACGACTTTCTGTGGAGAATGCCGTGGCAAGCCGTTCATGTGTTTGTCGTGCTTTAATTCTAAGCACAAGTAAGCCGAGATGCAAGGCACCTTCAACTGCAACACGAGTATGATGTAAACTTCAATATATGGTTAAAATTCCTACTAAATTTTAACTGTTATCAACCTAATAAATATTTCTATCAGAGAAACTGACTTCATGTGTTTTCTTGTGCAAGCGCTTTGTACTCAAACATAGATTCACGTGAAAAAGGTGGAAGACCAGCTTTGGATCTTTCAAATAAACACACCAAATGCCCGCTGCAAAGGTGGCTAGGCCATTTCGTTGGATCAAAAGAAAGAGGCATAGCCACGTGTCCCACCGGTGGGTCACGACACACCTGGGGGATATACCCAATGGCTCACTAGTGGGTAAATCCGCACCTAAAACCAGTCCAGAAAAAAGCACACCGCAGTGAATGTGTTAACAGAGATGCATCAAAAGAAAGATTAGCTTAGTGTGGCACTCCTCTTGTATGCGGTGTGCTTCTTCTGTGTCTAGCTCTTTTTTATTCGCACAAACTAGTTTTCTTCAACATCCCTCAACAAAGACAAAAACAACCATGGAAATATTTCAGAGTCGTTAGTTCACCTGAGTTTACAACAGCAAAATTCATACCTTCGAGAAAAGAATAAGAAACACAGACATGGCAACACAAATTTAATTGTCTAGAATTGCTGCCAAGGTGAGGCTGGCTGCAAAACATCCAAAAAATGAATTATATTAAGAGGTCAGAAAACAAGCACAACTGACTGATGCTTGGTAGGCAAGTACACAAGCTATAAAAAAATATGTCTCACATAACAAAGAAAAAGGTAAGAACTGAAGGTCCCTTTAACCACACTTCACTTGGCATACATCCAGTATAAAAATCCAGTATAGACCTTCCCTAATAACCACCACACCACAGACAGCATATACTACCCTAAAATCAACCTTTGGCTCCTAATAAGCACGCATGCACTAAGGCTGTAGGGTGGAACTACTAGGTGATGCAGCTTCTACAGACACCCATCAAGTGCCTGCTCTTCACCACATTCCCCTTGCACTCTTTCACAAATCCTTTCCTGTCGTCTCCACCACACACACTTCAGCGTATTCTGCCTCAACATCCTCACACTTCTTTCACTACCGCCTAACTGTTGGTAACCTCTGCCTCATTGGTAACTACTATTGTACAACTACTGCCTCACTGCAGGCGTAAGCAATGGAGATGCGTCGACATGCTCCAATATAAAACAATCTGGTGAAACATTACCCTCTTGTAATCAGGAGAATCACCTGAAGACTTTCCATGAGCAGCAAGGTTGTCACTTGGGACTGAAACCAAAAGACACAGGTGGCAGCTCCTCACCTTGACAGCCATCCGTCCCATGACTCGAATGCTGATGCTCCTCCGAAGCACGTGCAGTTGCAAGGCCACCTGCTCCTTCTTCTACATCATTGTCTGGTGCAGCCAACTGGTGAAATATAATCATGCAAGTTTGTTTATGCACATTTAGTAACACCTGTTCACAAGCCACAAGAGTTGCACTATGGAAACATTTTCATAATGGGAGTGCTTGTCACAACATTCTTTGACAGTTCATCTACACACGAGGTTAATGACATGAGACACTACAGCTTTCACTCACACCACTCTAATGCTTGGCGGCAGGTTCGAGGATCTCCACGGCAGTGATGGGATAATCATCTCTAGGAAACGGAACCACCCCTTTTGCAGGCTGGTGCTTCGAACGATGGCCCACATTTTTAGCATACTTCCCCTTCACATGTGGAGGTATATGACCACCTTGCCTTTTGGCCTTTGCATTGACATCCGATGAAGCCAGTTGGTAAGAATTTCATTGAACTATGCTCAACAAGTTATGACGTGCCTCTGACAACATCCTAATAAAAGCCACAAGAGCAATACAAAAGCACTAATAATGGGAGTGATTGTTACAGTTGCTGAGAGTGTCTTCACACTAGCAGCAAGAAATACAACACATACAGCATTCTGGCATATGGCTGCACTTGCTGGACGGCCTCCACCAACATTCTGGCAAGTAGCTAACTGGACCTCCTTTTTTAGTACGGCGGCCCCTCAGACAACGAGCACCAGGTTGACGTGATTGCACATGCTTTTCTACAACATGTCACAATGCACAGCCACCTGGACCCCCTTTCATTTTTGTCCATAGCTGCTGAAGTAAACTGGTGGAAGAAATACAACACATGCACACACTCAACTGATCACCAATCAGCAAAGTACACTACACCACAATTCAAATACAGTTAAGCAGGCTAAACAAAGCTTTCTTTCTGGCTCCAGCAGGTTATTTATAGAGATGTAATGCCATCTGTCCGACTTGTTTGATGGCTTGCTCTAAGTGCATCTTTAAGTCATGCCACAGAATGACACAAGGACACCCAATACACAAACAAAAGAAAGCTGAATAGCACTTGCGTTCCTGTACTAGTCAGTGTTCATGTTTCATTCCCCAGTGCTGTTTCCTAATAATGAATCAGTACTATCACCGATACTATGAATTCAAGAAAGTATGTCATGAAATCAATAATGAATCTGAACTGTCAGTTCCATTTTATTTAAGTCATTACTAGACCCTACAGGGTCCAGCTTCATATCCTGCCACAATGAGATGTAGATGGCCAACTGCCATTGCCATTGCATGTCTTGGCGTAGTGCAATTTGTTTCGATCGAAGCTATTAAAGTGGCCCTATGACACCATCTGAGCATGCTGTTTTTATCGCTTATTCTAAAACTGCACACGCGGGGATATCACAGCTATATAAGTGCCAAAAGTAAAGCGGTTACAATTTTATTTCAACAAAGAAACTGCCTTCTGCAGAGTTCTGCTTGAACCGTGGCGACACACAACTGTGAATTTTGTTACAGGAAGTGACGTTTGATTATATGGCAGTGATGACGGTGGCTATGTATTATGATTGGCTTGACATGCCTACTCACATTTTACGTTCATCAATGCCTGCCAGTTGTTGAGCCCAGTAAATATAAAAACTTACATCCAGGGGTGACATCAGTCCGCAAACACTTGCATTAGTTGTTGTGTTTTAAAAAGCACGACCGCGATCATGTGCAACTTATTTATTGTTGGCGTTCAAGAGAGGTGGCAGCCAAACTGGCGTGACAACACAATCGTCCCTCTATTTTTTTAGAATGGCAGGAAAGGGTTGCCAAAAACTGGACATGAGCTGCAGCGGTCCTATCACGTAGTGCTATGTAGCAATGTGCCAGTGCAGTTGAAATGGACGGAAACTCATCACCAACACAACAGAAGCCATCCTGACACACAAATGTAAATATTTTTCAGTACCATATTTTAAAAAACAAGTACCTCCCATGTGTGACACCCGTGGTTCGTTGTAACATACTGTAGCCTCAATGACAACTCCATCAAAAAGAGCAGTGGCACAGAAATTTATACAGGCCACCTTGAGGCGAAACTTCCAGTATAAGAGGTGCGTGCTGATTGGAAGCAACTGTCAACGTCCATGGGAGAACGGAACACAAGAGGGAAAGCTCTTTCAAGTAGTCTGTTCACTTTTTTAATTTGAGGACTAACTTCAGTTCTTGTGCACCCATTCTTATGATTCATTTTGCATTTATCTCAGTATTCAATGCTACACACTCCAGTGCTTCAGAAGGCAGTTGAGACAGTGTTGCATGGCCCCTGAAACAAACTTTCAAAAATGCCCTCTTGCCAGCGCACCCATAAAATGCTCCCATAATATTGCTTGACCTATTCAATATATGGGCAATGTGCACACTACCCCCTCCCCACCCCCTTCGGCTTCCTTCAGGGCCACAAACATATATGGTATTGTGGCTGCATTTTGTTCCACATGTCTATGTAGTGCTAGAGTAAACACTGCATAAAAGTTTCTGGCTTTTATGCCGCTAGCTTTTAAAAGTCAGTAGCTGCATACAATGTAGTAAGATGAGTGGGAAGCTTGAAATGGAACCAGCAAGTACTGTGGATAAAAGGAATGAAAATATGAGAGTAGTTTACATCAAGCTTTTTTTTTTAAGATGTTGACTAGGCATCTGTGTTGTGGTGGTTACTGAGCGTATAAGGCTAAAATATTTCAAGAGTACTGTTTTAAATTGACAAAGATGCCAAAGGAAACCCAACTACTCCAACAAGTCATGGTGAATTTATAGGTCATAGTCAAAAGAAAAACTGGTACAGGAGCACCAGTTCTGGTTCTCAAAAGCAGTGGATGGTTTAAAGGGCCTGTCTACCATCCTTCATGAATGGCCCATTTTTTGGCTCAACAGAAAGCGTACCTTTCAAAATGTCCCAGTGTACAGTGGTTTCTCCAGAAAGTGAGCACAAATTATTAAAACAAAATTTCTTAGTCCACTAAGTTGCTTCTTTTCTACGTTAAAGATGCTGACAACAATGGTTACTCGATGCAATCCCTTTCAGGCGCGGGCAGTTGTTTTCCCAACAGGAACTGGTTCCAAGGCCAACATTCCACAGGTAGCGAAGGAAAGTGCACACTGGGGTGTGCCTCCGACATCCTGAAAACAAGACAGCGCCACACAAGTGACAAGCGCGGGACTATGTGCCAGTACACGCAGACGAATTCGAATGCAGCACCACCTGCACCACACCGAAAGCAGTAAAAAGAACAAATTGCTCTTGCACACTATCAACAGGTGCCTTATAAGGTGAAGTACACTTGTAAGGCATAAAAATATAATTGTTTTTTAGCAGAATATGTATACCTGAGTGGGTTTTTTTCATCTCATTGGTGAGTACAATACCTCACCAACCTCACCAACATTCCGACACCTCTCACTGGCATTTTACGTCCTTCACTATGTTCAGTCCTAACTGCTTCAGCTTTTGGCTCCTAACAAGAAAGGAATGCACCAAGACCGTCATGTGGCAGATAGTGGCTGATGCACAAACCATTCGCTGTGATCTCCATCGCCTACACTTAGTACACATCCTACAACGCCCTCACATTTCTTCACAAGAGGGCTGCCTCACTATTGGTCAGGGCTTTGATGCATGCTTTGTAGAGCTGCTCAGATTTATAACAATGCAATGCAAACTTACATTCTTGTCATCAGGAGATTCAGCAGGAGACTCCCCGTCAGCAGCAGTCATTACTCGGGGCTGATACCGAAGGATACCGAAACTTGCATGACCAACTGTCCTCCCTTTCCTAAATCCATGCCTGGTTGAACCAACTGTTGAAATACATAATTATGGAAGTTTGTTTATGCACACATTGTTCAAAAAGCACAAGAGTTACAATCAGGGTTCGCACAGGTTTTGAACGAAAAAATTCAAGGGTTTTCAAGGACTTTCAAGGCCCTATTGGGGGATTTTCAAGGCCCTTAACTCTCGCTGCAAAGCCGAAAGAAAGAAAGGCTTCAGACCATGGGATATCACGCAGGCGCATTTCTTCTTGGCACAACAAAAGCCTTTGCTACTTCACTGTCCGGGAACATCTCCCGGAATAACTCCCCTGCTTGGGATGACGTCCGGTATGACATATGGGACTCAACCACCTTCAGGTCCAAAGAATTTCGGCGTCAGTGACAAGCTCGTGCGCTTTACAAGCATCTTTTAAGCTTGGCGACATCTCCCAAGGCATTGCGCTTGGTGCCTGCAACAGAGGCACGACATCAAGGTGGCACAGCAACGGCAAATCCAGTACACGGGCGTGACTCGGCGAGCGCTCACACGGCTCGCACCGCACAACCAGTGTTGCCATTCTTGCAATCATAATCAGCTATTAGGTACAAAAACCGTGACTTTGTTCGCTACAGTTCAGAACTTTCTTTTAAAAAAAAAATTTCACCCACAAAAGTTGTTTTGATGCTGATA
Source organism: Hyalomma asiaticum (assembly GCA_013339685.2). NCBI lineage: Eukaryota > Metazoa > Arthropoda > Arachnida > Ixodida > Ixodidae > Hyalomma > Hyalomma asiaticum. The sequence continues at coordinate 15,373,232 of CM023481.1, read as the reverse complement.
AATACAAATTAAAATTTAATATTTATGAAATTCAAGGTTTTTCAAGGACTAGTCAGAAATTCAAGGTTTTTAAGGGCCTTGAAAACAGACTTTCGAAATTCAAGGGTATTCAAGGTTTTCAAGGACCTGTGCGCACCCTGTACAATAAAACATCAAAACACTTTCATAATGCGCGTAGTTATTAGAAGTTTGACAGATCATCTTCACACATTGTTAACATGAGCATTGCAGCCCACGCTCATAGCACTCTAGTGCTAGGCCTCAGGTTCTAGGGGCTGCGTGGCAGCACTTCCATGATAATCTCTAGGAGATTGAAGTGTCTTTTCCAGGGTGGCGCTTTGGACAATGGGCTACATTTTTATGATGTGATTGTGCGTATTTCCCCTCCACATGTGGGGCTGCATGACTACTGATCTGCATCAAATTTTCACTATATATTCTCCTCGGTACTACAATGATATATGCCAAGCCAGGCGGTTGCCAGTTCATTAGTTTTCCTGAAAATTAATTTTAAAAATTTCTAGTGCATTTTCACGCGAACCACCCTGTGTTCTTGACATCATAACCTGCAACGCTATGTACCCGAGTAGGTGGGCCATCTAAAGGGAAACGGTGGTACTTCACTGCTCAAATCATCACTGTCAAATTCAGAAGAGCTCTATACATCGTTGGATGACATTGCCACTGTCATTTCTCTGGCACCACCTCAATATTTCTGATGGCGAGGAGGTTGTGATGTCATGCCAAACGCTTCTCGAAGCATCTACCCTTTCGGCTTGAACACTTCGTTCATTCGGTTATTTACAATGATTGGCGTGTTTCTGCACATATTAAATGACCCTGGCTGCTTAAGGGCTATCAATACTATTGCGAAACAGCGATATCGGAAAATGGTGGAAAAACTGCCAGAGTTGCCCTTGAACAGCATGAGACAATACAAAGCACAATTACAGCATACTGTTCATTGGTTGCATTTTGCGGAGGCCCTCCACCAACACTATGGCAATCACCCTTAGGAAACTGGACCTTGTTTTTATCAGGCCCTCCTCTTGAACGCTGACCCCCACCCTGACATTGTTACAACCAATGTTTTACCTCAGCATGTGATGATGCACGGCAGTCTGACCCCACCCCCTTGTTCTCATTTGCTCGTGAAACCAGTTGGTGGAAAAATACCATGCATGCTCAGCTCACCAGGAAGTAACACAAGTATACTACACCACAATTCAAATGTGGACAAGCTGATCAAATGAAGCTTTTCTTTTGCCTCCAGCAGAGTATTTACAGTTATGTCTTGCGACTTGTCTGATGGCTTGCTTTACATCCATATTTAAGAAATGATGCCACAGAATGACAACAGAACACTAACACATACTCTAAAGTGTCGAATGACACTTGTGTTTGTGTATTATTCCGTGCTCATGTTGCACACCCCAGTGCAGTTTGATACTAAAAAATCTGTATTGTCATGAATCGTAATCAATTCATGACAATATGTCATGCACCAATATCAATCAATCATGCCATGAAATCAAAACTGAATCCAAACTGTGAGTTCCACTTGCTTTAACTTGTTAATTACCAGTAACCACAGGGTCCCAGAGTAGACCGTCATACAACTTTTCACATCAAAGCCATTAACGTAGTTTTTAAAAATGATCTGCAGCCAGATAACACCACCCCCCAGCCTCACACTATTTTTGCCACCAAAAAATGCTCGCATAACTCACATAATACTGGCTGACCTAACCTATCCACTGTAATACTTGACCCCTTTCAGGCCTGCTTCCAGGCCACAAACATATATGATATTTGTGTTCGCATTTTGTACCAGAGATCTATGTAATGCTACAGGAATCCTTGCACAAACCTAAAAAAGCCATACTACAGTTTCATCACAAAAGTGGCATTTGCACACTCTCACTCATGCAGCAGTTGATCTGCTTCACTCCTCCACAACCCTCCCCCTAACTGTATATAACAAGATGGGCAACTGATGCCCCTGTGCAACATGTGAACACATCCTTAGCGCTGAACAGACTAATCAATTATTACGGTGTTACTAGTACCTGGCGACGGCATGTCTCTTTCTCCGCACCTCAAATTCACCTCCATGTTGGGGTTGTTGCAGAAATTTCATGCAGCCTGGAAAAATTGAAGAAACACACAAAAAAAAGTTTAGAGTTGTATGGAGTAGGTATAAAATCAGAACACTACATTATTTACCACAGAAAGTCACACTAAAGCACTAGGGCAATTAACTAATGTTAAATGGAGGTAGATGCATACTGCATTGGATACATACAGGTGTGATCCTAATGTGAGTAATAAAGAAAGAAACCACGCGCATGCGGCTTATAGCGGCAGGATATATGGGTACGGGCCAGTGCACAGAAGGTCTAGGCCAGTCAAACAAAAGTGTGCCATACGCTTAGGGCTAGCGCAAGTCAACACGTCTGAGGGAACGGAAGTTACAGAAGAGGGTACCCGGACAAAGTTTTGCGCGCGCCATCCTTTCCGTTTGTTGCCGCTATGATGCGTCATATGCTGACTGCTGTTCGCGTTGGCATTGCGGCGCCAAAAAAATCGCGCGCGTACCCAAGCCTGATTTGTGTTGATGATCCGTGTGCAGATATGCGCTAGCGTTTGCGGAGACTAGGACTATTCCTTAACAATAGGGAGTTTGAGAATTGGGGCCCCAAGGAGCTTGGGGACCCAATTCTCAAACTCCCTAATTATGACACCATTATACGCAAGCCCTGCGAACGCGAGATCTCCGTACCCCATTCTAAACCGCTCTAAATTACGATGAATTTGGGAGCTTCTTACAATATGCCCCGGTCGTCGATGCGGCGCAATGCTTCGCGGATGCTCTGACCCGGCTCGCAAGAAGCGACAGAATAAGTGCGACTGGATTTTTCGGAGCCACAGAAATGCTCAAGGTCATAACTTTCTCGGACGCACTGCGCACGCACGCGGAGGGAACACGAGACACCGCGTGATAGACCAGACAAATGTCGCCATGAGCGCTTTCCATCACGCATTGTCGGGTCTTTGTCGCATCGCGAGGAAAATTAGAAAGGGGTGCGTTTGCTCATTACTCACGCGTACGCGGCTGGCCCGATAACATAAAGAGTTCAGGCGTACTCGATACAGCACGGACAAAGCGCCCAATACGCACGTGTCGAGTCGATGCAACGTCCATTCTCTACGTTCAATTTCACGCAACCATTGTTTCCGACCTTCGTAACGCCGACGACCGAGTAGCCAACAAGGCACGCATATATAAGCATGTAAAATACTTTGTATCCACCGATGCTTTATTCACGCTCGAAACTTACAGAAAGACATTTCATCGTCGTGATCATTCACTTGGAACCATTAGTTTTAAAGCAAAATGATTAAAAGTTAATTTCGTTTTGGCTGACGTAATCACGGATGCGGTGGCGCTGTAGACCAGAGCGATTTAGCATTGCTGTATATATGAGCAGAGTTGCGCATCAACCAAATATGTTGCGCATAGGTCCGCCATCTTGCACACCCATTCGCGTTAAGCAGGAAAGCCGCCCCTCTAGAATGTAGGAGACGGTGCGGCTCAGTGGCGGCGCGCGCTTTCTTGCTCGTTCATTGCGGGTCGCTGGCGGAAAGACTTTCGCTTACAACTAAGAAAAAGGAGGGTGACTCGAACAAACAACTAATTTATCAATTTAGACATAACTGGTGTTATAAACTGTTCGATGTCCTGCCCTCGCTATCAGTAGAAGCATTTTTTTTAATGTGATGTGAAAACAGGACTCTAGACAAAATGATCGAGTTGAACAAATCGCTCATTTCACGTCGTTGTTGACGCAGCGCTTCATAAGATAAATAGGTACTTCGAAAAACGACGAGCACAAATAAAAGAAGTTAAAAGGTTATCTGCACAGAGAATTTTACGCCGACATATGTAGATCTGGCGTAATAGAAACTGGATACGCCTTCACAGTTTTATGCTGCGTAGCGGTCTGTGCTAGATCTACATAGTGAATACTTATGCATATTCCCATGCGCACGTTTTTGTTCTTCCCGCTCCGATTTTTTTCGTCGGCCATAGCCAGCTGTTATTAAGTGGGCGTGGAGCCCGACATATCCTGAACGTTTACGCCGTCTCTATCGAAGAAATATTGCGAATGAGTTATAAGTGTTCCATATAATCAGATTTTGTGCGCGGCGTGTGTGCGGATGTGCGTTCCAAAACGTACTCTTAGGCTGAAATAAACGTTGGGTCGCATTGAGCTGCCGACACACCTGCTGTGCCGATGTCAACAGCAGACCACGATCATTTCATCATTTTGATTCGAGTGTCCCTTCTACTTTTTCTGCAGCGCATGTTTCACAAGACAGAGTTTCCAGCAAAATTAAACCACACATCACGCTGCCACAGCTGAGACATCTGCCTGAACGTCAGACCGTAGCCGGACTGGAGAGGCGTGTGCACCCACGGGCGGTCTAGGCACGCGCTCGCTCCCTCGATATACCCCTCCGCTCCCCCTGAAAAAAAAGAGAGAAAGAAAAGACTTGCGCAGAACGCAGGAACAACACACTCATCTGCCTTGCGGGGCAACCACTTGTCAAAATAACATAATCCTAGGTAATTTTTTTTTTTCGACAAGTGCTGCCCCGCCAGGTGGATGAGTGTTGTTCCTGCGGATTTAGTTCCCGCGTTCTGCGGAAGTCTTTTCTTTTTTTTTTTTGGGGGGGGGGGGGTATCTAGCTACGTGCTTGGAGCATTAAACCAGTTGAAAGTTACCGCCCGTTTCGTCTCTTCTTTCTACCTCCGTGTTTTATTGCAGCGGTAAACATGTACAGCAGAAACCAACTAGGCCGATTTGAGGTTCTTCTCAATGCAATGAGCTCATTTAAACGCCAGCTGATACACGTGAATGGCCCCTCATAAAATATGTTCCCAACTTTTGGAAATTATATGATTGTTGTTAACATAGGTAATGTTAGCGAATAATATAAGAAGGCATATGTCGCAGCAGAAAATAACGAGCAGAGCAGAGCATATCGCAGCGAGGCCCTAGGTTCCACAAAGTACAGATAGCCCGAATTAATTTTTCCGGAATAAAGAAATATCAGGAAAAATTAAGCAGAAACCAAACCATTTACGACGACTGTGCGTGCGAATAATTGCACGCTTAATCTCAGAGCGGAGCGATTAATCGTGCAATAATGAATTAAATAATTGCATAGCCGTGAGAATAATCGCACGACTGTGCGTGCGAATGTCCATGGACAGGATTAAGCGCGCTCCAATACACTGCTGGCAAAGCTTAATTAGCCAAACCTAAAGCAAATGCGAACACTGGTGAGCAATGAATGAGCTTAACAATGCAGGCCGATGTCTCGACGGATGAAGCGAGCGGTCTTACTGTACGACGCCATCTTGCCAAACGTGCGGGTCTCTGCGAGCATTAGCGTTGAACGCTATATTCCGGAAATAGCGTAGGTACGTAAAGGTTTCACCTACGTGTGCGTTCTGCGCATGCGCGGTGTGGCCACGGGAACGTTAACGCTACATCTTTACGTTTTCTGCTTTGCAAGGTGCTAAAGTTTGCTATTAAGTATCCGCTATATAAAATAAATGGTGCACCCGTAACGGTATACGTTAGTTGCAGTCAGGGTTCTTAAGCAGCGTTCGTTATATAATTCTGGAATTTTGTAGAGGATCGGAGAGCAACGCTAACCGGCTCATCTTGTGCAGATGTAGACAGCGTGCAATGGAATTTTTCACATGGAGATCAGCGCCAGGACGCATAGAGCAACCGGCCGAAGAAGCAGGAAGTGATGCGCGCCTATAGTTCATCCATAATGGGACTAACGGACCGTGGCTGAACGTGGCAGTGGAAGGGGCTAGACGGAAGACACGTCCTCATTTTGTTCCCAGCCCTCGCGGCTAATAAGGACGACAGTGCACCGTATTGAACATATGTGTAGTGGTTCTTGAGGGAGGAGAAAGGCGCTTGTTCCTGTCTCCCATACTGGCAACACGGCTGCCGCTGGAATTGAAATGCCAGAGGCCCGTGAACTGTGCGACGTGAATGCATGTTAAAGCACCCTAGGTGGACAAAATTTGCGGAGTCTTCCAATGCGGCCTTTCTCGCGTGGTTATGCAATGTAAAACCCCAGAAATTATTATAATTAGCTAAGCGCCTGACCGTTAAATGAGAGCTCCGCAGCGCCCGCCGCTCGGTGAGCGGTGCTCAATTGAACGTCGGTGACTTGAACATCGGCACCAGTATGCGCTCGGCGACAAACGCACCCCGAAACATGAACATCTCGAAAGGCGCATTGAACCACGCAAGCAGAGCCGATCCGATGGCCGACAAAGAGTGATGAGAAGGGTAGCTTGTTGGGCGTGTTGGTTCATGGCGTGAAAAAAATTCCAGCTGAAATCGACGCAACGACGCAAGCACAAAGAAGAAGGAATGCACAGGACTGAGCTGGACTTACAACTTAAGTTTATTTGAAAATTTTTTCTCTAGTTAAACTCCACCGCACATGCGCGAGCACCAGATATTGTAGGACAACCGATAACACACCGTACAAAATACAAAAAAAAATGACACGAGAATCACGGGGAACAACGTGTCACCGCCTAGTTTTAAATGATTTTGACACGTGCTCTGCATCGCATCCTTAGTGGTTATTCAAAAATTTTATCTCTTTATTATTGAGATGTACCGAAGGTTCACTGACACATAAATCGGCACCCAACTTCCTGATATGGAGAGCTTCGCCTATCTCCCTTTCCAATTTGCCACGCTCTCTCCCCACTATTGATACACCCTGAAAATCTGCTTCACACCCGCATCTTTTGCAGTGCAAAGGTAAATTTCCCCCTGTACCTGTTGGGAGCAGATTGCGATGTTCACTCATACGTTCATTAATGCACCGTGATGCACAGTGATGGTAGGCTAGTAATGGTTCGCAAATGAGCTCCCCTCCCGTGCCACGATTTGTGCTCATCGCGCACACCTGCTCGCAGTGCGCTTACACTGTAGTTCCGTGGTATATGTCCACTGCCGCGCTGGAACGCAAGCATTGAACCCACGTGGTAGCGGCGCTGGTAGCGTTCCGCGGCTAAAATCCCTTCATGTTGGAAAGTTAAGATGCCACTTTTCGATCTACACCGCGACACCCTTGTCGGAGCCGTCAACATCCTCGTTTCCTCCCCCTCGTCCGCTGAGCCAAGCCACCCGCAACGTTGAATGGCTGCGGCGCACAATCAAGTGACCTTGACGTCACGAAAGCGGCGCAAACCTGTATTCACCAGCGTTTAGTCTCTGTCGCCTGGCCCCGCCACGGCGGCCTAATGGTTATGGCACTCGGCTACTGATCTGAAGGTCGCGGGATCGAATCCTGGCCGCGGCGGCTGCATTTCGATGAAGGCGAAATGTTGAGGCCCGTGTACCTGTGCGATGTCAGTGCAGGTTAAAGAAGCCCAGGTGGTCGAAATTTCCGGAGCCCTCCACAACGGCGTCTCATAATCACAACTGGTTTTGGGACGTTAAACCCCCAAAATCAATCAGTTTCTCTCTCCTGCCTGCGCCTGCCAAGTGCAAAGCGGTAGTCTCCCAGCAGCTTCTAACGTGCGTATCGCATGTGTTCCCGCCTTTCTGTAGGGATGTGAACTTCGTTCGCTGTGGAAATCTTTCGTTGCCACGACTTTCAATGCAGCGATAAGCTAGAGAAAGGGATAGCATGATTTCCGGTCCCCCGAGGACAATTCAACGTCGTGCGCCGGACGGAAGCATGTGGTTCCAAAACTGGAGAAAGCATTTTTGACCCTTTGTAAGCTCGTAGTTCCGTGCGAGTTGACTGTCACAGCTTTCCTAGAAATGTTGGTGAAGTTGCATGGAAATTTTAATGTACCTTGCATACCCGGACTGTTCGTTCAGTACAGTAGAGAACGCCTACATGCTTTAGTTGACTCTTCGTGCATCGGACTGTGTTCTCGTGCGTGCGCTAGTGTTCGAAATGATGCAATTCATAAGTTAAATGCCTGTAGCTCCTATTTCGTAATTGCGCGATTGCGCGCGCGCGTGTCTCTTGATGTTCATGTGCATGTGTGAGCTTGTGATCATGCGTGTGAACGTGTCTGCATGGGTGCGCGTGTTCGCGCACGTGTATGCGTACATATATGTGCGTGTGTGCGCACGTATGTATATGTGTGTGTCTATGTATGCATGTATTCGCGCGTGCTGGTATCTGTGCGCGTGTATATGTGTCTGTGTGCGTATGTATGTATCTATTTACTTGCACTTGCACGGTAGACGGTAATGCCTCGTATGTGTGTGCTTATATAAAAGCGTTGAAATGTGCCAAAAAGAAATTCCATGTACCCACACTGCCGGCAATGCTTGCGAATGACCCTAAGAAGCTTTGGCGCGTGATAAACCCCTCCAATCATAATTCAGTGACTTTAATCGATTCCAGCGGTTCACCGGTACCTGACGATGTGCGTTCGTGGTTCTTAATAGTGTTTTCTGTGACAACTTTGTCGTGCGTTCTAACCCTCTGTTTCCAACTTTTGAATGTTGTAATTACCAACTATGGATTTTATCATTGAACCACTTGGGGTCGGAAAGGTAATCAAAGGTGTTATGTTGTCATCAGGTCCTGGTGCTGTTTTAATTAATGCAAAATTTCTGAAAAATACTCTTGTCTATTCATCCATTCTGCTTTCAAGGATTTTTCAGCCATCTTTAGACACCCGTCAGTTACCTGCAGACTGGAAGGTCGGGAAGGTGGTCCCTCTTCACAAGTCCGGCTGCAGAAATTGGCCCCTCAACTACCGCCCCATCTCCCTCACCAGCATTCCTTGCAAGGTTCTTGAGCATATTTTATATTCGCGTTGGCAAATCACCTAGACAATAACTCATTTTTCACTAAAACTCAACATGGTTTCCGAAAAAACTTGTCCTGTGAAACCCAACTTCTCTCTTTTACGCACAACCTTCATACTATTCTTGACAAAGGCTCCTTCGCTGACTGCGTCTTTTTTGATTTTGCAAAAGCGTTTGATAAAGTATGTCACCAGCTACTCCTATTTAAACTTAGTAAGCTTAGTCTTGACCCTAACCTGTTTGCATGGCTTGAGCATTTCCTGACTAATCGATCACAATACGTTGGGTCTAATGGCCATACTTCCCCTATTACTCTGGTGTACCGCAAGGATCAGTTTTAGGCCCTCTTCTTTTTCTAATTTACATTAACCATTTACTCAAAGATGTTTCCTCTAACATTTACCTTTTCGCGGATGACTGTGTTATCCTACGTGAAATCTCCGATGGTTCCGATAAGAAATACCCACAGGACGATATTAACGCTATCTCTAACTGGTGTGACGTATGGTTAATGCAACTTAACGTGACTAAATGCAACACTATGCGCCTAACACGAGGTAATCTACATCCACCGAACTATTGCCTTAATAATGTTCCCCTAGATGCCGTAACATCCTATAAGTACCTTGGCGTCCTCCTCACCTCGACACTTTCCTGGTCATTACACATCGATAGAGTAATCAGCAATACTAACCGCATGCTTGGTTATATTCGGCGAAATTTCTCTTCGGCTTCTACAACATTAAAGTTAACGTTGTACAAAACTTATTAGAAGTAAGATGGAATACGCCTCATCTATCTGGGACCCGCACTCCGCTTACCTTGTTCAATCACTCGAACTAATCCAAAACAATGCCGCGCGTTTTATTTGCAGCAATTATAACCGAGCATCAAGCGTAACTTCCATGAAAAGCTCTTTACTACTTCCTCCACCCTCATCCCGACGTAAGTGTTCTCGCCTTGCTTTATTCCACAACTTATAATTCCACCATTCCTACCTGCGCGATTACCTAATAGCATCCCCTACTTACATTTCATCTCGCATTGATCATCAACATAAGGTTGGAATAATGCAGTGCCATACGAGAAGCTATCATGACTCATTTATTCCGAAGACTTCCCAAGAATGAAACCACCTTCCCAGCACAGTTGTCGCTATAAAGGACAAGCCAAAGTTTCGGGCCGCTATATCTGACATCATCACTCCCGCGCTTAATTAATCACCGTCTGTTTTAACTAGCGACGTTTGCTGTTCTTGCTTTTTGTATTTTTTGTTACCCACTCCCCTGTGTAACACCTCCGTCTTGAGGGTACAATAAAATGAAAATGAAATGAAATGTATGTGTGCACCTGTGCCCCGCCATGGTGGTCTAACTGGCTATGGTATTCGGCTGCTGATCCGAGGGTCGCGGGATCGAATCCCGGCCGCGGCGGCTGCATTTCGATGGAGGCGAAATGTTGAGGCCCGTGTATACTATGCGATGTCAGTACACATTAGGGGGTCGAAATTTCCAGAGCCCTCCTCTACGGCGTCTCTGATAATCATAGAGTTGTTTTGGGACGTAAAACCCCAGAAATCAATCATGTGTGCACCTGTGCATGTATTTATGTGCGTGTGGTCGTGCGCGTGTGGAGGTATACATATAGTATGTGCGTGCATGTTCGCCCGTGTGTATGTATTTGCTTTTTTACATCGTGTGTATAGACCTATTCCACCGGGCCTACGTCACGTGGATGCGGTGGCGCTGTCGTCGGGAGTTTAGGTTTCGCATGGTAGGCATCCGCCGGCGCGCCTACCGTAGCAGCCGCTGCGTTTTCGCTGCTGCGGGTGCTTCTCACCGCCGTGAAATGAAGAAAAAAGTGTTCACCGATGACCTGCGTCGTGGGTTGGTTGCTCAGCAACTCGCAAGATATGTGCGATAGGTTTTTATCGGTTTCCTGCTTATGTCCGTCTTAAGGAAGGGGACGAACCTGTAATGCCGGCTCGTCGGTTATGCGCCACATATTTTCGTCACGACTAAGCATATGTGTAATTATTTAGCGTTAGTACGGCTTGTTTCATTTGAGAGAAATAGCATTGTCACAAGTTTGTCAAGGGTAATGCTCGACACCAAGTTTCTTGGCATAAACAAAGTGCGGACAGAGCGATCACGCTTACAGCAAAGCGCGCACGACGTTAGCTTAGCTCGATGTGTAGAAGTAATCGCGGTCGCCGTGTATTATTGAAGTGGGGAAGCTATACATACGTCATACTAATTTCAATCGCTCAAATGAAACAAATATATAAGAGCTTAATTCACGTAGCCGTGAGCGAAAGGCCGATTACAGCGACGCTTTTGCAAATTGCTTGCGGCTGCGATAGCATACACACGAGAAGTGTCTTTGGCAATGCTGTAGTTGTTATGATGCGCTTTAAATTTTTTTTTGCGATTCTCAGGCTGCTCGAATGAACTACACGCTTGAAATTTGCCGCGTCGTTACAGGACTTCACGCCTTCATGATCGGAACTGAGCGTATAGGCAGAGCCGCAAGCCGCGATCATGCCGCTTGCTGGCGGTTATTTGAGAGCCTTGTCCTTGGCACGTTATTGCTTTTTGTGTGTGTGTGTGCGTTATCACAGCCGTATTTACATAGGTTATAGCGTCACCAATATCGCATATGCTTGAGTACCTATTCCGTTACATTTGTTTTTGCGCAAGGATTTCCTGTTGCCATTAGAGGCTTTAGTCCGAAACAGTATTTTAGCTGAGGCATCTTCAAGTCGTATTTAAACAAGTCTCGCTGTTGCAAGTGGTTCATCCTTGCGCTAGTTACCGAATTAAAGGCATACGCATGAAGCGATGCCGACATGATAGCTCGCGATCATTCGCATCATGTGGCAAGGTGCTTGTCCTTTCAATCAGTTTCTCCCTTCTTGTCGGCACATTCTTTTCTACATTCATTGAATGCTTCCTACAGAGCTAACGCAACTTCATCTCACGCGGCTGCCCCTCGCAAACTGTTGTAAACACGCCGTCGGCGCTCCGACGCCCCGTGCTCGGAGGCAGCTTTCGCACACGCTTCGCCGGCGGCGGTGGCGCGACCGTGCAGGGCCGCAGCAAGCGGTGGGTGGGGCCTCCGCGCCGCGACGTCGACACAAGCCCTGGTTATATCGCCAGTGCCTACCACTGTTTACGAACATGGAATAGGTCTATATGCGGGTACGTGTGCGCGTTTGGTCTTATGTGCATGCGCGTGGTGTATTTTTGTGTGCTTATGTGTGTTCGTATGCGCTGTTCACGCGTGCGTGTATGCGTCAGCGAATGTTAATGTGTTGGTGGTCCCGCGTGTGTATGTGTATGTATGCGTGTGCTTATATATATGTGCGTGTTTGCGCTCGCGTTTCCCCACGATAAAATATAGACATGTGCGTTCTATATAGGCACACCATGTATTTGGCATGGTGGCATTGCTAAAAGAGCATTCGGCCCGCCTGTGCCGGCAAATTCACTTTGAAATTAACTATATATATTACATTTATTCCTCGTTACATTATTTAAGCTATTTAGTAGCCACGTATATGCAACACATTCTCCTGTATAATATAAGCTGCTTGCGTTGTATGTGTCACCGTATGACCAGTGCAATGTACGACGGAGAATCAAACCGCGCAGCCACTGCTTGGTACTCATTTTTTTGCCGTGCGCTCTCGCTCGCTTTTACCGCAGCGTCCCGAAATAAAATTATGTCTCACTAAGTTATATTGGAAGCGTACAATAGTTACGCCAGTTTTTCAAGAAATAAATTCCTATTTGGAGCTCCAAAGGGCCCAATAAACAAGCGCACACACTCACTCTTAATGCGGTTGCAACGCGCCACTGGAGGGTTGAGCGTGCCGTGCGCACCGCTCCAGCGCGGGGAGGGAAGCAATCCGAGGAGGATTGAGGAGGAAAGCGCGTGTGGAGGAGAGAGTCGCTACATTAAAGATCAAGGGGCTTTATGCGTGGCGGTCTTTCTATCTTTCATCATGCCGCGTTTTGATTGGCTGGCGATAAGCGAAACTTTCCTCCTGGCGAGTACACAGCCTTTCGATTATTGGAAAGTAACGACACTCGAGCCACTCCGCGCGGCTGTTTCCTTCTCGATTATTGGCTGCGCCCCAGGCACGCCGCAGCATCGGATAAAGGCATGCGATTCTGGAGCAACTGTGTACCCCAATGTAGTGGAAAAGTTTTCGAAAATTGCACTAACAGCATGAGAGTGCTGCCCAAGCAACAGTGGCTGACTGGTCGGATCGGCCAACGTTTGGGAAATGATCTGAAGCTGACTGTACCGACCAGCGAAGGTGCGCCAGAGGTTGGCCTGACATCGACCACCAGCCATGACGGTCGGAAGTCGTCAACAGGCGTCCGGCCGACCTCGCTTCCAGACCAGACGCAGATTCGCCGGCACGATGGCAGCGCGTCGGAACAAAAGTTGCGGCCAATGCGCCAAGTCTATCTTTCAAAAGATCGCCTTCAACTGGCAGCTAACGCTTTTATTCCTCGGAACAGCAATGTGCATGTATAGACGCGCGTTCAGACAGAATCACCTTTTTGGTATAAAATTTTTTTTGCAATAATAATAATAGTGCACTCAAGAGATTGCGCCCCAGTCTTTTTCACTTTTTTTTGTCATCGATATGTTGAAGGACCCTGCTATTATAGACGTCTGATCGAAACAGTGAACGATACGAGAGAGAGAGAGATGATGGGTGGAAGGCAGGGAGGTTAACCGGAAGGAAAACATCCAATTTGCTACCCTGCCCTGGGTAAGGGGTGAAGGAAGACAGGGATGGAAGGGATGGAAGGGACAGGGATAAAGTGAGAAAGAGAGAGGTCGAATCGCGCACACACACAAGCACGGCAGTGTCAGAGACGGTTCACGAGGCCCGTTGCGCGCAAAAGCTTGAGCACAGCCTTTGTCGCTTTCTGCTGCGGGACTCTATCGTTCCGGCATTCAGACAGCGGTCGACCATCAAGGCGTGACAATCTTGCTGAACATCCAGTGAAGCTGGCGGAAAGTGAATCTTGAAGGCGAATGTGTTGAAGTTTAGTTAATATTGCCTTTTATTGTTTATATAATACTCTCTTAACAGAGCTAGCATTTTTCTGGCCGGTTCCTTTTTAAGTTTCACTATATCGAGTGCGGCTATTTTTATTTTTATCGTTCCAAAATGACTGCACCAACGAGCGCTGTGAGAAAAAAAAGAAACGCTCAAGGACAAGAGTGGCCACAACGTAAAATTTGTGCACTAACGCAAACAAATAATATACACGAGATATATTTTAAATATTTGTACATAAAAACACGTGACGTCGAGCTGCTGCGACTGAACGCATACGGGAGACATTACGTTTAACTGGGGGACCGTCTACAGCTCGGAACACTTTTTCTAGATTGTAGTAAAAATGGCAAGACCGTGAGTCCCCTTTACGCGAACGAGCACGCTTTTACTCCACAAAAAAAGGAATTGCTTTTTTTTTATTTTGCTCTGAAAGTGGTGCAAAGAACGCCGCTAGCGTCACCCAACAGCGTGTTTGTCACTTTCCCAAGTGTAAACACAACAACTCGCGCACGTATACACATTTTGCTGAAAAACAATTATTTATGCCTTACAAGTTCATGTACTTCACCATTTAAGACAAATTTCATGGCTTGCACAAGCAATTCGTTCTTCGCGGCTTTGAGGGTGGAGCAACTGGCACTGCCTTCGAATCCATCTGCCTGAACAGGCGCGGAGGAAGCCAGCGTCTACCAAGTCTCATTGCTGGCCGGCACCGGCCGACGGTCGTGCTACCGTGCTACGGCGGGAACGCGCCGGCGCGTCTCGCTGTTCCAAGACGCGCGACCTCCCTTGGGGAAACACGCTCTGTGAGAACCACGCTTAGTGCTCTAATGCCGCATACGGCAAGGAGCAAGTATCGTAGTCGAAAACTAATAAAAAAAGAGTGCTTATAACACGCACAAACGCAATTCCTAGCTACAAACAACATACACTTGTAGCTCGAAAGCATGCTTTAATGTCTTGCTGTGGCATGCCACGAGCAGAAACACTGCAGAGCAGTCACCGATCTGCCAGGCGTTCACCGAAAAAATTACATAACAATGGTCTTCTTCTGTGATGCCGCTTTCACATGACTTTGCTGAGCACTGCAAACATCCCTCACTCGCCGCACAGTCCGTTGATGGCTCAGACCCGCTGGCTGCAACAACCAGCGGGAGAACGCAGCACATTTTCCAACGTGGCACGAATACAACATACTGTAGAACACTAGCAGTTCGCAACGGCTTGGCACGATCCGAGACCACAGGACACTTCTGTCGAGACCCACAGAACCACATAAGCCGCAGCAATACAACACGCCATGTGCCCATGGCCACAAATCCGCCATTGTTTCCCGTCCTAATGGCCGCTAATGCGTCACTTCCTCCACACTTCTATGCCAGCACGCGGGTTAGCCAAGCCCTCTCCACAGTTTCCTTCCGCCGTGCTGAGATCGGTCCATTGCCGATCTCGAAGGCTTTTACGCTGGCTTCATATGCAGTGGCGTCACGGCCTCTCCCCAGTCTTTTTCTTCTTCTGTGTATAACAGTAAGATGAGCAGAAATTACTTCATGAGTAATATGGGTTTTTGGCATGGAGGAAGGAAAAACTAGGAGGCGGCGTCACGTGACAATCTTGAAGACTAGTCGTAAAAAATTTAAAGGAAAGAATCATGGGAAATAGGCCCTGATCACGTGATACCCTACTGAAAAAGTCCCTTTCGTATTCCAATAATTCCATATTTTCCATACGAAGTCCAGTAGTTTTCCATATACTTGCCGTATATTATCCATATTTTTCCATATGAGTCTTACGGAAACATACGGAATTATTGGAACGGCCATACGGAACGTTTCAGTAGGGTAGGCAAGCGGTCGATTTAGTCGACTGGGGAGTTTCGCTTTTGATGCGTCTGCTGCGGAAACGGCGTAGGTTTCTGCAGGGAGCATATGCGGCGTGAGAAACGCGCAGGCCGAGGCAACGCGCTGGCCAAAGTTGTCGAAGGTTCGAACGTGTGACGCTGCCGAGTCTGTGTAATGTCAGCCAGGAAATGCATCTAACTACTGCAGTACTACTGAACGCGGCTCGCCGCTGGGGACACCGGGTTGCAGCGAACGAAGCTGTCTGCATGGTGAGCGGCTTTGTGCCCAACAACCAGTACCGCATCGAGGACGACTCGTCGCGTTTGGTGTGCTCTCCAGCATCGAAATGGGGAAGCCTTTCGTCTTGCAAATGTCTGAAGGAAACAAGCCACAACTGCGACGACAATTCTTCGCGTTAGATGAGACGACGCAGCCGTGCGGCAACTGTCTTGTCCGAGCGGGCACGGACCTCGAGCACGAGCGGCGTCTTTTTCAACAGAGCGCTGAAGGGCGAACCCCACTGTAAGGCGCTGGAGAGGACGGCCCACTACAAGGTTCCAATGTTTGTTTACATGTGTAACAAGACTGGATTCCCGAGGAGCGTTTCGACAGCGTAACGACGTGGCACCACACACTGCTAAAAAAAAAAACAGCCCGTAAATCCGAATAAACGGCGACGACCTCGATGTCGAGCCGACTAATGCTGTTTATTTGTCTCAAAACGAAGGACGCACATCGGAGACTGACAAAATGGAAAAGCGACATATGATGTTCCTCAAAATATCTGTAAGTGCAAAACAGCGAGGCCGAAATTTGCTAGAAAACACACACCGCAGTCAAAGGGCGCGACAGCTGATTTCACAAAACTTAATGTGGCAAAAATGGATCTCGGTCCGACGCTCTGCACAGCTTTCCACGCGAGAGCGCTGGCAAGTCCATCGACAACAGTAGCATGCGTAAATGGAGCCTTATCAATTATATAGACACGGGTCAGGCACGCCTTTCATCGGCCTTTAGCCGTCCTTCCTCCATCGGGCCCCATGCCGCGAACGCTGCTGCAAGCGGCAGGCGCCACTAAAAGTTACCGGGTGCCAAACAACCTCGAGTGGTCCGGCAACCTTGTGGGCCTGATCCTACCCAAGATGCACCGCGCACTAGGCCCTCGGAGTGGCGACAGAGGAGGTTGGCTTGCCGAAGCTAGCGAAGTCACGTGACGCCGCCTCCTAGTTTTTCTCTCCTCCGTGGTTTTTGGCATGAAAGCCTGGCAACACTGTGACATATGCGTCGGAGTCACGACACAAGAAGCTAAACTTATTACTCAACTGCTGCACCTTAGTTTGAATAAAGATCCGTCAGAAAATACAAATATAACGAAAGGCTACCACAAAGGTGTTCAGGAACTACCTCAAAAAAAAGTATGTGTTGCGGCATTAAATGTTGGCAACGATGTGGCGTCTACTTGAGAATCTGGGAAGAATAAAAAACAGCAGCAGGTAGAGGCTTAAAATTAGCTGTGAAGAAACCCCATATGAGGTGTCTCGCAAATGTTTAGCAATCGAATGATCAGAAACTACTTCATGAGAAATATGGTTTCCGGGCATGAAAGTTTGGCAACACTGTGTCCACTCTATAATTAAAGGAACATACCATACTTTCAATAACAATCAGTCATAAAATCTGAACATAATGAGATGCTAGCACAGAGATGTTCAACAACTACCGTGAAAAAAAGAAGTTTGTGTTGTGGCATGAAATCTTGGCAACCATGTTGCGTATACCTGAAAATCTGGAAACATTCAAAATAAAAGCAGCAGGTGCCGGCTTAAAATTGCGAAGAAACATTATATAAGGTTTCTAAGGAATGTATAACACCACGATGAGCGCAACTCGCGTGCTGGAAGAAAGGCGTGAAGGAAGTGACGTAATAGCGGCCATTACGACGAGGATTTTGCACTTGTGGCTGCCAACGGGCTGCCAGAGCCCGCCCGCGCGCGTTCGATTTTCGCTGGATGTTCTGCCCACCGCGCGGCGCACTTCCGTTTGGCGTTCATTTTTCTCTGGCGGGCCGCTTGCGGCGACCCGCGGGCCGCCAGAATCTGCCAGGTCGAAATCCTCCTGGCACCTTTCCGGCAGATATCTGGTTAGCAGACGCCAAAATGTGATAGTCGCACTTGCGCGCCGCCATGTTTGCAGGGACTCGGTAAATTGCAGAATAGGTGCATGTGGACGTCAGCTCGGACTTCTGCTGTAAATACATTTGACGTAGTGTTGCGAAGCTTGTTCCGCCGTGCAAGATGGTTCCTTCGCGCGGTGCCGCGAACAGCTGGAGCTTTTATTTTTCGTTAATGTCATCTAAACTTCCTTAGTTCAACCTTGACGAATTCTCGCCTTGCATATGTTCTCAAAGGTTGAGGACATCTGTACGCACACGAAGCGGTGCGCCTTCGTGTGGCGGTGCCCGTACTTGTCTTTTCAGCGTTTGTGCGGTGTTATCTCGGTGCTTGTGCAGCTTGCAAAGACGTTAAGTTGCAAGTATATTTCGCTTCGTCGGACGTTCCGGCGCGTGATTGTGATGAAACCGATGCGTTTCAACTTTGAACTAGATCTGCAATGTTGATAAACATATGCGGAGGCACGAACAATGAATGTGCCGCAGTGGGGTTTGTGTGTTTTTCTTAGGTCTCTGATTGCGTGCACACTTCTATGTGATAGCGCATGCAAGGTGTGCGAAAGGAATGCTTATTTCTGGGACTTGTGTGCGTGTGTGCTTTTAAAGCGTAAGTATTTATATCATGCAGCGCGCCTGCCAAGACCGACTAGCTCGTACCGTAGCGCCACATCATCTGACTGCCCCGGCCCTTAGTTCGACTGAACGTATCCACCCATGGGCTGGCAAAGAGGCATCATCAGCTGAAACAAATCGGATACGTGCAATATATATCTTTATTTCCTACACAAGCGCATCTAGTATGCCATTCCCGTTTCGATCGTCAAGTAAAGGAAGAAACTAAGCGAACTTATTAACGACGGCGGGCGATTTGATCTATCAAAATGTCGCTTTCGGAAACGCGATCACGCTCGCGAGACCTCGCGTCAAGGCGCCGGACATGTCGCACAGTAGCGATTTCTGCGCTCTGTGATGGTAAGCGCCACCGCTATAGCACCGAGATTCAGCGCACAGCAACAATAAAATTTGTAGGAGTTCTATTCCAAGAACAACTTTCGTGGTCTCCTCACATTAACGCGATAAAAAAAAAGATCTTTCCGGGAGAATCGACATTTTAAATAGACTGAGATACTACGTCCCAACAAATGTCAAGCTACAAATATACTACGCTCCAGTACATTCACGGCTAACATACTGCTCCTTGGTGCGGCTAGCAACGACCGCCACAAACCTTAATTCTCTGTTGATATTACAAAACCGTGCCATACGTGCAATATCTAACACTCCCCTTTACGAAAGCGCTCGACCATATTTTAAAATGTACAAAGTATTGCCTATAAAACAGTTATACGGACATAAGCTATGCCTAGAGATACTACACCAGTATAGACTAAATACATCACTATTCTTGGACACATATTATGTGAAACAAACACCATACGAGCTGAGAAAGAACTTAATATACAAATATAGATCACGCACGAACTACGGTGACCAACGATTAGCTTCACAAATTCCAGACATCTTAAACAAACACCCAACTATACTACATTTACTGGAAGATGGAATTTCAGCTAGATCATTTTAAAAAATAACGAAAGAGTTTTTAGTTGAAGAAAACGATGCTTTTTCTTGATTTTTAAAATTTGTAGATATTGATGTTTTGTATTCGTTACACCTTGTTCATTATTGTTCCTTTACCTGGTGCTACTTATTGGCCGCGAGGCCCACCACTGCTGTGGTCGGCGCTGCGATCGTTTTGACGTCATAGGTAGGACGCCCCTTCCTACCTTTCTCGTTGCGCTGCGTAGCTCCCTTGTAAAACGTGACGTGCGGGTCAAATCGCGCATTTTAAATCTTTTGTTGTCTTAATGATCAGCATGGAACGTTCGCTTCTGGGCATGGCAAGTTCATTATGGGTATGCAGAGCAGTATGCGAACATCTTTCGCGGTGTGGTAGCGAAAAAGATATTGTGCAAAGCCTAAAATTCCATGACGTACCTGTTTGCATTCGTGATTTTCTTATCCCTACGTCTAAAAAGTTATTTGGTTACATGAAGAACGTAGTCTTTTCATATACATTCGCTTTAAAACAAATTAACATGCCGTTCTCATTGTTTATTTAATTCTGGCTCCGCCATTTTTTCCATTAAAACTAAGTAATATTTCTGCCTGTGCGAATCTGGCGTGCCCTAATCGGCATGTACAGAACGAGGTCGTGCAAGTACTTGCTGGTGATAGCTGAAGATTTTAGAAGTGCTGCCAAATTAGCCTCCTCATGTTAATTGTCGCTTTGTCTTACATGAAATTAATTGACATGCTTGGGCACGTAAACAAAACTTCCTTCGGAAAGCAGCCGCGAATTCTCGGACTGTTTGTCAATAATGTTCTTGATGCTGGAGAATGGCAGGCTAACTGTAAGCGAACAAAAGAAGAAAATAATAGGCCAGGTTTCCGTTCAGACGCGCGTTCAGACGCGTTCAGACACACCGCAGCTCGTCGATTTGAAGTTAGACATGGTTCTTACATAGCCTTACTAGGTCTCACTTCGCAACCAATTTAGCCGTAGCGCAGTCAGCCTTGCCTCAATAAGTCCTAACTTAATTAACCTTGCATTAATTAACATTGACTTAATTACGCAGGTCAGCTTGATAATACATATCATAATTAGTATTAGCCTCAGTCTTGGTTTAATTAGGCATGACACTCAGTCAGCCTAACTAGGTCCGGCTTAGTTTTATTTGACATAGGCTTGTGTAATTAGTAATAAATTAATTAGGCTTCGTTTAATTATTCTTGTTTCATTGGTCATAAGTTTTTAGGTTGGGTTAATTATGATTACCTTATATAGATAAGACTTCATTAATATTAGGTTAATTAGGCTTTGCATAGTTTAATACGACCGGTATAATTAGCTTTAGCTTAATTGCGCTAGTTTGAGTAGCATTAGCTTTAATAGGCTTGGCTTCATTAGTATTACTTTAATGAGGCTAGTCGTAATGAGTCTTAGCTTAATTAGCCCCAAATATGCTGGCTTATTTGGCTGTACGACAAGCTGATGCAAAAGGTAAACCTACCTACCGTAAAGAAAACGGCGGCGATTGCTAAGCCAGCACTCCTAAGCATGCTTGAAACGCGCTAGTCTGCCGATCATTCCCATATGCTGTCGACAGTGCGAGCGGGCCGCTTCCGCGGTGGTATTCTGCCATATCCTGATTCAGTGGCACATTTCTCTTCGCTGTTTCGCTATCACTTGCATTCTTTCAACACAGTACATGTGAAATGTGACGTCAAAAATATGTCATAATGAATCATCAGCGTGTGCATAGTCTCATATGGCGTTGGCTATGGCTCATGATAGTAGCAACTCCTTACCTGGTATTGTCACCAGGGGCACGGAATCGCCGTACACTTGCCCCGATTATCGGTTCACTAAAATGCGTTTTTGGAGGACGGTCATCAAGCAGGGGGGAAACGCTCGCGGTGCCCACAACAAAAAGACCCGCGGTGGCATACACGCAGTAAATGTGGAGTTATAGCAGACGACAAAACGCGGCATCCTATGAGTGACGTCAGAGCGTAGGTGGCGCGACAGTATGTCCTCGAGGCCAATACTCTATTTTGTCTTATACAGCGACCCGACGCCCTCATCAAGATGTCTCTTGTTAATTTATTTGATAGAAAACATGCATTTGTTTGTATTTACCACCACTCGAATAAGGACTCTGTTTATATTTCTATGTTTTAGTCATACTTCTGGTAGTTCTGTTCGACAATGGTACCCGTGTAAGATAACACGTGATGTTGTAATTTTCTGCGTACTGTACTCACGATATGTTTCTTCATTGCTGCCAGGGTGGCACGACCAAGTCAGGCATTTACTTAGCCTTTATTCGTGTCCCCAAGGCAATCATGTTCAATTTTTGCCTTGAATAAAGCAAACCAAACCAAACCAAACTTTAATAGGAAGGTATGAAAGCATACGGTTAGTCAAAATCGTTCGTGGTAAAATGCCAGATAAAAGGAACGGAAAGGGGATCACTGAAGGAGGAGGACAAAGGAATAGGAAAGGCAGCGAACCTGGGCTGAGCCCGGTAGGCTACCTGCCCTGGAGAAGGGGAGGGAAAGTTTTAGAAGATTGAGAGAGAGAAAGAAACTAATAAAGGAATGCTGCAGTGACACCGATGATATAGGAGTTTGTCCATTTTCAGAGACATTTAATTAGCCCAGTAGCATTCAGAAGATGCAGCAACTCTTTTGTTGCTTGGCGCAGCCGGGATGCACAGCGCCATGCACCTAAGATCATTTCAACGGTGAAAATGTCACTGTTTATATTTCGCAGTCTTCCGCGGAGTTCCATTCTTTCGTTGTCAATTGCTGGGCAGTGGCACTGGAGGTGCTCAATAGTCTGCCCCACAGCGCAATCGCTGCACTCAGTGCTTTTAGCCATTTTAAGCTTAAAAGATTATCAGCGGGTGAATGCGACACCCCATCGCAAACGACACAACGCTGTCTCAAGTCGGGAGAGAGAAACCTTGCAAACGCCGCAGTTGCAGTGATGGATGGAGCGAATGTATGTAATGATGCGTGAAGCGAGATGCGTGCCACTGCTGCATTGTCATAGTCAGAAGAAGAGGCGTGCAAGACACCATCGTAGGCAGGCATGGGCTGACCGGGCTGAAGCCCCGCCCCCCCCCCCCCCGAAATTTTTCCAGCCGGTGCCCCACTGCCTATCTATGCCGGCCGATCACATATACGAACAAAGGTGCTCATTCTGGGAAGGTGCTGCTATGGGCATTCGCGTCTCTGCAGTGGGCTTAAAAACGAAGAACGCGGCTCTTTCAACTCGCAAAGTAATTTGACTTGTCACTCATGGCGGAGAAAGTTGTAGTTTGTCTGCAGGAAACGGTGGTGGCAAACGAGGGGCACCTGTCATTTATCGGCACAGAGTGCTGCGATAAGAGCCTGAAAGGGGAGCTTGCAGTCTTTGCAGCACAGCGCCGCGGCAGGCAGACGCTTCTGCAATGTGTTGATAATTAGCTCTCTCGGTAACAGAAGAATATGGCGAGTCTGCGTACTCGGAAACATGCGTGGTTTTGCTGCGGGTGAAACGTTCGCGGGCTAAGGTCATCGAGCAAGCGAACCAAGTACAAAGTATGCCGCTTTTTCCTGTGCAACGCCTTCCCCTGTCCAGCCCGACCCTTCTTCCCCTCTTATTCCTGTTTCTGTGGGGCGCTGAGGCTTTTCGTGCGTTGTACCCGATCACGTGGGGAATATGGCGTACAGCGCATGCGTTTTTTTTAAGTGACTGATTGATTGATTGTGGTTTGGTTAGGAAAGGACGCTAATTTCTGCAGCCCATGTAGGGAGCACGGCTAAGCGTCCGTAGGGGTGGGGGAAAGGGAGTGAAAGAGATAGAGAGGAGAGAAAGGCCGTAGTGGAGGGCTCCGGAAATTTAGACCACCTGGGGTTCTTTAACGTGCACTGACAACGCACAGTACACGGGCCTCTGGCATTTTCGCCTCCATCGAAAATGCGACCGCCGCGGTCGGGATCGAACCCGCGTTTTTTGGGTGGCAGCCGAGTACCGTAACCACTACACCACCGCGGCGGACTAAGTGCGAATGCACTTTATAAGCGACCCTGAATCCGCCGTCCCATAGCAACGGCGCGAGGAGCGGAGAGGAGCGTCTGTAGCAACGGCGCAGCGACGTCACACCCCACGTGACTGCGCGCGCTCCGCCTCCTCACCGCGGTTTGCGCGGGCGCACCGCTCTCCGCGGCGTGACGTCACGGCGCGCTGTGCAGCTGGCGTCGCTGTGCAGCTGTGTGTGTGGCGCCGGCGCGTCAGTCCGTATATAAACGTCCGCCGGCTGCTGCTCGCTCTCTTCTCGCTCGGCTCCGCGGTCGGTGAAGTCTTTCGCAGTATGGATCCATCGCAGGTTGGATCCATCGCGGTAGGAGTTTCCGACCACGATCAACGGTGGCTTCATAGACTTGGCGTTCAGTAGGAACTGTACGGTCCGCGCCGTCTTGCCGGATCCGCTCACCGTACATTTCTCGGATCACAAAGCGCTGGTACTAACCGTGAGCTACAACGATAACACCAATAGGTGCTGATCTGTAGTGACGTGTGTAGAGTGTGTGTGTGTGTGACGTGCTCGGCGATGTGTGCATTTATGCATCTACGAAATTGCGAGGTGTAAATAAATAATACTTCGTGTATAAATGTGTGTGTGTGTACAATGCATCATGACAACACTTTAAATTCATTAATTACACTTTAATCATAACTTTACTCCCCCTCATAGCATCACCCCGTGCATTCGCACTTAACCATGTTCACCCTCGGGGAAATGCTTTCTTTTTTCTTTTGGGTGACTCAATACAGCTTCGCTTTCGTCATTTTTCTTGACGACTTACATAATTTATGGTCGCAATGTGCGCGCACGGCGTGTCCCCTTCCGAGGACGATGCTGCAGAGAGAGGAAATTTCAACCAGCCTTGCAACTGGACAGCATTGCTTTGCAGTGTTATCCACAAGCTAGTGAACTAGGCAATAACGAGTCGACAAAAAGACCGCGCTGCGGCTCATCGCCGATCCTGCACAAGGGTAAACAGCTCCGCTTCCAGCAGGCGGTGGTCGCGACATTTATTCAAGAAGAGCTAGGTGACCACATACGTATCGTCGCTTTCGCGGCAATATGTCTCAATGACCGCAGCAGCTCTCCGTCTTCTGGGGAAGCTCATCTTCGCAGCGCCAGCGAACGAGCAAGACCCCGAATGCTGTCATTTTCTTCAACTGAGTTGTACTTACATGGTACCTTATATTCTCTGACAATACAGTGGCTTTGTAGTATGCCTAAGATGACCTGTATGGATTATACGTGAATTCTCTGATAATATTTCAATAGTCCCTTGCTATTGCTCACATGAGGTCATATGGTGCCTTATTAATTTCAGCAAGCCCGGAAATTATTTTGAAATCATTTAATTTCCTGAATACAATATACAGCGTTGTAAACATAACAGCCGAAATTAGTACAGTCGGCGAGTCGATTGATCGATCGATCAATAAATGAGTCAATCAATGAGCAGCCAATGGGAAAAGAAAATGAGTAGAAATATTTTTATACTAACACTTTTTTTGGTAGTATCTGCTCGACCAACTTGAACAGAGAATGCTACATTTCCAACCAAAAGTGCAAATGAGTTCCATGAAGAGAAAGAGCGCAAAGAGAACGGTGACAAAAAAAAAAACAAGAACACGTACATAGGACAGGCATTTCAAGTATGCAAAACAGACGTGCCCACATCGAGGGTCTGCTCATTGAAGTAAATAGATTTATCACGACGCTTTATTTTGAAGAAACTAGTGTTTAGATGCATGAAATAGGATAATTTCGCGCAACTGTTAATTCATTTCCGAGTTAAAGCACCGAGAAAGTCCTGGAATTATTCGCCATTGAAATAGTTACAATTGAGGGTTGTATTCACTACCATTATTTGCTTGCCTGGTGCGCGGAATCGAGGAAGAAAATATGGCATGTCTGTAACATGTAACTCGCTCAACGGGATCTTACTTCTCTGTTAGGCAGAAGGAAACTCACTATTCTTGGACCTCGTTTAGTAATAGAGGTAAATAAGTTATTTACGTCAGCCCCCATGTTTTTCAACAGCAACCTAAGTGACAGCGAAATAAGAAAAAAAACGTACAAAGCCCGATGAAGGTCATAGGGAAAATATTGCCAGGCGTATAGGCGACGGTGTAAGAACCTTAAGAAAGCTTTCTCTTACAGACTTTTTTTTTTAACCTTGATGTGTCTAAATCGACCGCTAGGCATGTAATATTGTCAATTCAGTGTAGCAAGCGTTCGCGTAAGGCTAAAACATATAAAGTTTCAGTTTGCAAAAACCAGCGAGATACGGCTCGTAGTAGTTGATAATCTAGTATTTGTCGATGCTGGTGCTGCATCAAGTGAGTACATTTCTGAACTTCGTAAGCTGAAAGCCTATGGCGAACGTCAATGATACAGGAAATCCTGGACCTAATACCGATCCTTGTGCCATTGTGACGCCCCGAGGGGCTTCGGCGGGGCGAGGCACGGGAACACAGGTAGCGGGAATTTTTGGCCTTCTGCAATCCTATTTTTCGGCTGCCGCAGCGCTCAGAGAATCGCTGGGGCTTTCGTTATCCGCGAGTATTGCGGAAACCGAGCTTTGACAGCAGAGCTGACGTTTGCGCGGCGGCTCCAGATGAGAATGTGCATTAGGCGGCGACCTTGAAGACTACAGAATGCCGACGCCAATGCGAACCCAGCGCGTTCATAAGTGCTTGAATAAAGCCAACCGAGCGTCCCCGGTATGTTTCGATCACCGTGCAATGTAGTAAGCAGAACTGCTTCTCGGACGCGCACATCTGACCGGCCACAAAGGAGCGACTGCCGACAGGCGCGTCTTTTCACCGGGCACATAGTGAGACTTCGACTCCCTCCCTCCTGCCCGTCGAAAATTACGAGCCCCCCCCCCCCCCCCCCCGAAAAAAATTTCTGGCTACGCCACTGCAAGACACGGACACAAGGGGAAGAAGTGAACAACACGAACGCCGACTAACAACTGAAGCAGAGCACATAGGCGAAAAAGAAAGGAGACACACAACTTCACTTCTCCCCTTGTGTCCGTGTCTTGCACGCCTCTTCTTCTGACTGTGGACCCTTGCCAACTCGCTCAACTTTCTGTCCTTTCTTCATTGTCATATTGCCTGCTACCCTGCTTAAGAGCTGGGCTGCATCAATTCTGGATAAGGGCGTGCAGGACAGGGTTCGTTTTTTCGTGTGCTTTCTTGGTAGCGTCTCACTCAAAAGCCCAACACCAGCAATTGTTGTGTACGCGTCCCATTTTGCTCTAACAACTTTTAGGGGCGAAGCTCCTTAGCGTCGAGGCTTGTCCCCCGTCGCGCCGTTGTAGCCACGCTCGCGCTCGCTCTCGGCGCGTGCTTCCCGGCGCGCAGTCTCTCTGTCTTCGACAGCGGCAGTCATGAGTGCAGTCAGACGGTGTGTGTGCATGTGCGGGCCGATACCGGAGGCTGTGCACCAAGACAGTGTCATCTGCTGTCGTGTGAGGGAGCGGACGGCGCCGCGTTGACTATGGAAACGCTCTTTCTTTGATGAACGCTTTACCAGCTGGCAAGGAACGAGAACGGGCTCTTGCCCGCGAGAGACAACGCTGACGCAGGCAGCGTCTGCTAGCGAGTTTCTTGATTGAAAAAAAAAACCGACTTCTCGCGTGGCACAACCGTTCACCGCCCACCCTATATATATAGGCACTGGATCTTGACGTGCAATGCAGTGTCGGTGGGAAATTTCTCTTGTGTATAGTTGATCCATAAGGATTCGCAGCGTGCGCGTTAACTAAATTAATCCGGAACTCGGCACGATCTACGACGTGGGAGCGCAGGAAACTGATAAAGACCAGGAGCATAAATGATAACGCCAGTGTAAATATACACACGCGTTGTCACTTCTTTACATGCATGAGTGGGCAATGTCGCGGGTGATTTACGGTAACACAGAACGATCCCCAGCTTCGCCCACTCGTCATGGTACACTTCGTGGAGATGCGTGGAGTCTTTTATTGACTATCGAAAATTTATTTACAATATGCACTGAGACAACCTGGTGCCACAAAAGACTGCCGTATTCTCGTAAATCAAACAGCAGCTCATCCTGAGAAGCGACACAGAGGATAGGCCCCTTCGAGCCACATTGCGGATTTTTGGAAGTACCGCTGCTTTGAGAACTGAACGTGTTGGAGGCATTGCAAAGCGTCTGTTTCTGGGTGGTTTCGCCGCGGGTCGTCATGAATAAATGGCTGGTCACATGAAAAAAAATTAAAGATGCTGCACCGCGGCCTCTCAACAACAGCGTCTTTCGTCACTCAGGCCACTTAGGCCGACCACACGGCCGTGTCACGCACCTTTCTCTGCATGGGGACGGGGTAACCCTTCGCCACCTTTGTGTCGCTGACTGGCGGTGCTTTGCTTGGCTTTGTATAAAGAACACTTCACTTGCACCATGGGAACACGTCAGCCCATTTCCAGTGGAAAAAAGCGAAGTGATGTTCGTGTCCTGCCCAGCATGGCGACACAAGCGAAAAATCGTAAAAGTACTCCACCAGTGAGACACTAATAGATTTTGTAAGTGTATCTCGATACAGAGATACAGATAGCCAAAAGTATTTATGAGCAACATTGCGAAATTCTTGTATCGCTATACTGCCCAGCCGTGCTTTTAAGGAGTGTTGCTGCTGGATATTTTTTGGGATAAGGAAGTAACTGTAACGGTATTTACAGTTACAGTTACTGGGTAAAAAGTAACACTGTTACAGTTAGAAGTTCCTCTAAATTAAAAGTAACTACTTACAGTTACAAGTTACTGAAAAAAGTAACTAGTTACCGGTAACGCGTTACTAGTAACTAGTTACTGCCCAAGACTGCTTCAAGGGGACGACGGCGCGATAAAGCACCGCTGTCCGCCGTTATTTGCGCGATGTCCATAGGCCTCCCAAGCTGGGACAGAGGGCGCTGCGGCGCGCCTCCGAAAAGCGCCATTTCGGCAGCTGGTACGATTTGCGGTCGCTTCGCCCTCTGCTCTCGCCCTTGCCGCCTGTGAGTGCGCCCGCTTTCTGCGCGTGCTAGCGCGTTCTTAGGCCGCCCAAGGCGTCTCTCACAACTCGCACGCGCTCAGTGGCTGCATATGCTGCGTCATGTGTCCGTTGTATGGCAACTTCAGGAAAATTTGTGGCACTGAAAAACATTTTCGGGCTTCCAATCTCAACATATACCACACTTTAAAGGGCCCATGACAGCTATTTTTTTGTTGGATACTTTTATGTTCTAATGAGTAGAACAGTGTCTTGTAATCACGGCATGGAGTGGCAAATTCTCCAGCTAGAAGTCTAATTAGTCACAGCATCGTTAATTTTGTTCAGTTTTAATGAAGCTTCGAAACGCGCGCCAAAAACTGCAAGAAACTAGCGCCACGGGGCAAGCGTGGCAGCTGTCGGAAGTGAGCGCATGCACTGATCACTTGAGCTCAAGATTCGGTGACGTTGCGGAGAGCGAGAGCGCCAGACCAGCTCGCCACACTCGCTTTGCATCATAGCGTGTGTACAATGTACGCTTGAGGGACCAACACGGAGAGGAAGCAGAAAAATACGGCTTTTGGCGTGGCCTCCGCGATCGGCTGCGAGAGCCAATCTTGGAGGCCACGCTCGGAGGCCATAGCGCGGCGCGCCCGTGTCTCTCTGTGACGTCACGATATCAACTTACGAAAGTGAAACGTCACAGATGGCCCACAATCTACGTCATACTAGTGACGATGTCGCGAGGTGCCGAAAACCCAGATGAGCATTTATGGTCACTTTAAATACATATTAAAATATCTTAACGACAACGTTCGCCGTTAATACTTGGCCACAAGTGCCTTCAGATGTTCGACAACCAAACAACACAAACATATCGGGTTTGAAATTTTCGTGTCATGGGCCCTTTAAATACTGCAATTACGGGACCTAGTAGGTCGTTGAAGACGATGCTGTGTTCGTTGCTGCCAAGCGCGTGTGGATGACTACGTTGCTGACGTGAAACTAGAGACGAGTTTTCAGTTTCTGTAATTATACGGCCGATAAAACGCATCGTGAAGTGGCGTCTGCTCGGAGCTGTAGGCGCAAGAAATTGCAATTTCGTGTACGTTCGCTCGAAATTCCATCGGTTGCAGGCCACAACAGACTTCAAATTTATTATATGATTAGTATGAACCGTTCATATTTACGTCTACCTTGTTCAGTCGCTGGCAGCATTATAGTACGCAATGCTGACAGTCGCGTACAAGCTCTGCCTCGAAAGATAGCGACATCTCATCGTCACATCATGCTGGTTTCATCTTTTTGAAGCTGATTTTGTCTGCATTACAATGCGGCACGATAATCTCTAACGCCCACCGTGACCACGCATGTTTCCTGCAGTGTAAGCAATTATTTCAGACCGTCTGAAATAATTGCTTACACTGCATTACTGTAAGCGCACACGGCGTGTGCGCTTACAGTAATGGCACTCTGTTTGTTTTAAAAGCCCAATTCGTCAACACTATAGAATGCGCCCTTCGAAAGCCCGATTCGTCAACACTATAAAATGCGCCCTTCGATCCTGTGTGTTTCCCGTTATAATGTAATTTTTGATGATAAAAACAGCATCAGACTTCACAATATATTTGCTGTTTTTATCGCTACCTTGCTTCTCTCTACACATACTTGGCCTACCTAGCCAAAGCGGCAGCTACATACCGCCAGTGGCACAGGCGCTTGCATGGCCAGCGTTAACACGCTCACTATGAACATCCAGCTACTCAAGTTTTGTACTGAACAGCGACTAAAAACCCATATCCACCAGTTAATTAAGTAAAACTGCAGAAGAGCGGATACTCGGGCCAGTTAGTATGCATTCATGGTGATAAGTGCGCAAACACAGCACCTCTCTGCCCCTCTCTGTCCTGGTGCTCTTTTTGCGCACTTATCGCCATGAAGTAAAACTGCACCAGTACTCACGGTTTTTAATAACTGATGTACGGGGCCAACGTCTACCACTGCTTTCGTATTAAAAATGGTAAGTGACCTAGCAAGCGCACACTCTTCGAAATGTAAGACGAACATATACTTGCTGCATGCACTTTCGCTTGACATACGCAGTTCTGTTAAAATACGACTGGCCATCACGCTTCTCCGTGTTAACTATTGATGATATCTTATGTTGCAAAAGGTGACACCAAGATACCGCGCGTGCAAGCATCACATCATTTTGCGATTTCCTGTGGTGGCCGTCTCTGCCAGGGAAACGGAACCTGATTTTCACGGGCAGTTCTCGGCTATTCTTTTTTTTCTAAACCGCTGTGACAGCGCGCAGAGCATCTGTATTGTGTGCCTCCTTTCCGTACTGACAAAAAAAAAACTGCAGCGCCCGGGCGGGCAACGCGAGATAAGAGCCTCCCGAAACACGTTTCTCCGCTCGTGCAATGCGAGTGCGACCGTCGGAGCGACCGGTAGTTCCACCTCTCTCCGCTTCACTGCCGGACGGCGCTGCGCAAACTTGAGGTTGGGCTCCCTATAGTGCACCATACACATACTACATTGCGGTGCTGGTCGCAGCAGCTCACCCCGTGTGGTCTGTGAAGTGGTGCCGGCGGTCGCCGTACACTGGGCACTCTGATGTCGCCTGATCGGCACAGATGGCGTGCGCGTGCGCCTAAATTTCGTGGTCGTGCCAACGCGCGACCACCGCCGTACCAAGTTCAATTTCTCGAAGCTAAAAATTCGTGGTATGACGGCCGCCTTTGAAGCGTTCAGGTATCGTCCACGATCGCAGCCACTCGCAACCATTCGCAATTGAGAAGCGGCGCAGCGGAGCGTTGGATTAGAATACCACATCGCGCATGCGCCGCGCCATGTTGACATGGCTGAAACCATTCCATTGCCGATCTCGAGGGATCTAACGCTGGATTCACATAAAGTGACGTCACAGCCTCTCATAAGTTTTCGCTTTCCTCCGCGGATTTCAGCGATATCAACGGGGCGGGGCGCATGCGCAGTGCGGTACGCTAAACCAACGCACCGCTTCTCGCTGGTAATTGTTGTCAGCTACTGCGATCGTGAACGATACCTGAACGCGTCAAAGGGGACTGTCGTACCACGAAGTTTCAGCTTCGAGAAAAGTAACCTTGTGCGGCGGTGGTCGCGCGTAGGCACGAGCCAGAAATTTAGGCGCACGCGCCCGTCATCACTGCCGATCACCCGACGCCAGAGTGCCGAGCGTGCCGCGACCGTCTGCATCACTTCACGGACCGCTCGGTGTGATCAGCTGCTGCGACTAGTACCGCAATGTAGTATGTGTGTAGTCAGTGCCTTCTGTATATTTTGAAAAAAAAATGGAGGTGCCACTGGTGTAGTACACTATGGACATCGCGCAAATAAGGGCGGACAGCGGTGCTTTATCGCGCCGTCGCTCCCTTGAAGCCAGCGGCTCCCACGTTTGTCGTTGCTGGCCGGCACCGACCTGCGGTTGTGCTATATACCGCGGTACGGCGGGAACGCTCCGCGGCGCGTGCCGCTATGTTTTAAGACGCACGAGTACCCTTGGGGAAGTTCGCTGTGTGAGAACTACGCTTAGTGCTCTCCCGCTGAAGGTACTACTGCGAGCGAGCATCGTAATCGCAAACTAACAAAAAAAGTGCTTATAACACGTTCAAGCGCAATGCGTAGCTACAAACAACATACGCATTTGAAACGAAACCATGCTTGAATGTCCTGCTCTGCGATGCCACGAGCAGGAACACTGCACAACTGTCACTGACTTACCATGTCTTCACCGTAAAAATTACATGAAAATGGTCTTCTTCTGTGATGCCGCTTTGACGTGACTTCGCTGAGCACTGCAAATATCCTCCACTCGTCGCACAGTCCGTCGATGTTCTCTCGTTCTCGCTAGCTGGGACAACAAGCGGGAGAGCGCTGCGTTGTTTTTCGCGCGGCACGAATAATGCATGCTGTCGAACGCTAGCAGTTCGCCTCTGGGCGGCACAGTCCAGGACCACAGAACACTTTTGACAAGAGCCACATACGCCGCAGCAACTGAACAGGCCGCGCGCACATGGCCACAAATCCACCATTGACGCTCTTCGATTCTCGCACTCCTGGCAACCCGCTGGTAGCCAGAGGACAGCTAGCTGGTTCCGGTTTTGACAGGAAACCACGTGTGCTGGACCCAAGACAACCCGGTGACAACACGAAGCAGCCCAAAAATTGCAATATTGAACGTCGGGCTGGCTTGCGTAAATGTAAACAAACCCATGTGATGGAGTTGGTTCCTTCTGTGCAGCCCTCTGAAAATATGTGGCTAGGTTTGCCGAACAGATGACGCGATATTCTCAGGGAACTGTATTTTACTGTACGATCACGTATGTTGGCAAGATGTCGCGCGAATCGGTACGGAACCCTTGTTGGATTTAATTGTTGCCTTCGGTGGACAAAACCGCCGGCGCGAGGTAAGCTGACGCCTCACTATAGCGGTGGGGCTTACCATCACAGAGCGCAGAAATCGCTACTGTGCGACATGTCCGGCGCCTTGACGCGAGGTCTCGCGAGCGTGATCGCGTTTCCGAAAGCGACATTTTGAGGGATCAAATCGCCCGCCGTCGTTAATAAGTTCGCTTAGTTTCTTCCTTTACTTGACGATCGAAACGGGAATGGCATACTAGATGCGGTTGTGTAGGAAATAAAGATATATATTGCACGTATCCGATTCGTTGCAGCTGATGATGCCTCGTTGCCAGCCCATGGGTGGATACGTTCAGTCGAACTAAGGGCCGGGGCAGTCAGATGATGTGGCGCTAAAGTACGAGCTAGTCGGTCTTGGCAGGCGTGCTGCATGATATAAATACTGAAGCTTGAAAAGCACACACGCACACAAGTCCCAGAAATGAGCATTACTTTCGCACACCTTGCATGCGCTATCATATGGAAGTGTGCACGCCATCAGAGACCTAAGAAAAACACACAAACCACACTGCGGCACATTCATTGTTCGTGCCTCCGCATATGTTTATCAGCGCTGTATAATTCGGTTTGCCATGTATTACTTAGTGTGTACAGTAACGGATTGATTCGATTTCTGGTGTTTAACGTCCCAAAGCCAGCTGGTGATTATGAGAGATGCAGTTAAGTTCGACCATCCGAACTTCGATATGTGAGGCGACGCAGGTCAAGGTCACGCCGTTATCTTGCAGTACGCGGGACGTCCACGTGCGTGTTCCTCCATTTCACTGCGGTCGGCAATACGCAGCTATGTGCACGGGACGGAACAAAAGAAACGGCCATCGTCCCACTCTGAGCGCACCTGAGAGCCCAGCGGGTGGTGGTGGAGGTAAAAACGTTTATTGTAAGGGATTAGACAGGAGGTATGCTGGGACCAGGCCGTAAAACGCTGGTCCTCACAAACACTAGGCGGAGCTCCCTAGTTCGGGACTCCAGTGGCGGTAGCCGCCGCCCGTGCGCGCCTGACTAAGGATTGTTGCGCCTGTAAGTCGTGGCAGCCGAGCAGGGTCGCCTCCCAGTCCTCCCCTGTTGAGTTGGGGTTGGGGGGAATGGCCGGATTGGAAGGGCAAGCCCACACCATGTGGTAGGTGTCTGAAGACAACGCACTACAGTGCGGGCAGCTGCCACTAAAGGAGGGGTCAAAATGTTTTAGCGCTGCCGGGCACAGCAATGTATTGTTAAGAAGGCGGAGTACGAGCCGCTCATCCGCCTTCTTAAAGGGCCCCTAAACAACCCCGAGGTGTAAAATTTGTTTTAAAGATATAACTGCGCTCCTGTGCGATGTGAACATGCTTCCGCAAGAATTTTGCGAATAGGTGCAATAATAAAGAAGGTACACGGGTTTAAGTGACCGCTTGCGTCGGTTTCGTTTTCTCGGTCGGCCTCCCCACCCTTCTCTGCTGAGGAGAGGGTAGGGGCGGCGCGCCGTCGAGACTCCGCCCACTTTTGACACGTGACCTTACGTGATCATTTGACGTCATTGACGCTTGCGCTGCGGAACCGGTTGCTCCCGTTCTGGAAACCTTGGGTTGCTCCTGCGCTCACGCCGGTGGGATGGCCAGGGGATCTGACAATAGACGTTTCGACCCAGAGTGTCGGAACGGAACGAAAAACGAAAAAAATGATATTTTTGACCGGAACGAAAACGTAACCGGAACGTTATTTATTATTTCGTTCCGGAGCAAAAACGAAATATTTTTTATCGTTTTTCGGTTCACGGGAAAACTTTGCGATCCGCAACAACCGAGGTCGTGCAACGTGAGCAACATCATCAACGGTCATCGCCCTCTTACTGGAAATGCTGGACAAGGAGCCGCGCCTTCCAAGAAGCACGAATGTGTTGAAATTTTGGAACGAGCGCAAAGAGCGGCAACCGGAGCTGTAGATGTTAACACAAGTGGCCCTTGGTGTGCCAGCCACACAAGTCAGTGTTGAGAGGGTATTTTCGGCACTCAAGTTCGTTTTGGTCAGAGCAGCCGTCTCGCTTATCGGCGACTATACTTGATGACCTGCTGCTTCTGAAATCGTGTGCCCCCCCCCAAGAATATTCGGGATTCAAATTTGAGGAAAAATAAATACCAAGTTTTTGTTGTGTCCTTGCTTCGAAACTTTTTGCAACTTCCCTCAGTCACATCGTGGATTTGGGACGTAAATCCCCAACAATTATTATTGCATTTTTATGTATTAGTTCAGTATTTTTTGCTGTTTTCAAAGATACCTTAATATTAAGTATTTTGTTCGTTTTTCTTATTGAAAAAAAAGAAAACGTTATCAACCGTTACGAAACGTTTTCTTTTTGTTCCGGAACGAAAACAGAACGGTACTTTTTTCTGTGGAACGAAACGAAAACCGGAACGAAAAACATGACGTTCCGACACCCTGTTTCGACCAATCAACGAGATACAACTACGCAAAGTTGTTCGCGGTAGAACATGACGACACCTAGGATGCGAGCGCGACTGGTCAGTCACCGGAAAGAAGCGCGGGAATTGTTTTTTGAAATACGGCGTCTGTGTGGCGCGCAGCGCTGTCGTATTCGCAGAATGTGATCGCCGCAACCTTCTCTATGATTGAGTTAGCTTGTTTGAGCGGCTTTGAAAAAAAGTAGGAGCCTGTTTAGTGGCCCTTTAAGGCCTTACCATGGGCGGGGGTAAAGGCGATGGCAATCATGGTACCCAGCGGGTGGTCGATGCAAGTGGAAGGGTGAGTGGTGTGTCGTGGTAGACGCAGCGTGAGCATGGGTCGCGGTAATCGGGAGACCGTGCAGTATTGCCGTGAGTGTTGCAAAGGGTTGACGGAGGAGACGGGCAACCCGCCTGCCTGTGGGATTCGTGTATATTGAGTGAGGGGCTTTCGAAAAGAACCCCGCCCCATATCGGGAGTGTATAAAAACTGTGTTTTATGTGGAGAAAAGGGGAGAGCGAGCGAGCCGTAGAGCTGCCGCCGCTGATCTACTTGTCGGCCTTTGCCCTGTTTCTTGTCTTTCTGGCTTTGCCTTTTTTTATTAAACCTTCATATTCGGAAGTGGCCTCCCTGTTTGAAAAGTGTCGCCGGACGATGACGAAGAGACGGACTCTCCGTCTGACGAAGAACCTGGTGTTGGGGTTTGCTGGTGTGTGATTGCGGCAAAACACCACCCCAAAACTTAACTGATGCCGTAGGGGAGTGCTCCGGAAATTTCGACCACCCGGGGTTCTTTAACGCGCACTGACATCGCACAGTACACGGGCTTCAACATTTCGTCTCCATCGAAATGCAGCCGCCGCGGCCGGGATTTCATCGCGCGACCCTCGGATCAGCAGCTGAGTACCATAGCCACTAGACCACCGTGACGGGGCACAGTAACGGAAAAGTAACGCCGTTACTTTTTAGCTGTAACTGTAACTGTAACAAGTTACCTTTGTAAACTCAGTAACTGTAACTGTAACATAGTTACTTTTTTGGCTGAGGTAACTTTAACTGTAACACTGTTACTTTTTACTGGTAACGTGCCCATGACTGCCCTGGTTATATCGCCGGCACCTAGCAATGTTTACCAACATGGAATAGTTCTATACAAAAGGGTTATCGATGACATATTCCTAATTTGGCCTCACGAGGAAGCTGAACTGTTAAAATCATGCCAAATTATAACAAAACCCATAAAAGTATCTCATTTTCGTCTACATATTCCGCCACTGAAGTAAATTGCTTTGACACGACAATTACCTTAACTAACAACAAGCTTTTAGCCGCTTTCTCCAAAAAACCGACCGATAGGCACCATTACTCGCATTTCCACAGCAGCCACGTAAAACGCTGCAAGACCTCTATCCCATAACGATCAGGCTCTCCGCTTTAAAACAATATGCTCTAAAGATTTCGTATCCAACTGCGACCAACTCCGAGTGGACCTGAAACGCCAAAGCTGTCCGTCGTCGGTCGTTGAAGATGGCATCAGAAAAGCCGAGCAACAAGAACGCGGTGACCTCATTCGAAAAACCTCTCATGTAAAACCAAACACGCATGTAAATCTCACACTAACGTATTCATCTCCTGCACTTAACCTTAATTCCATTTTGCGGAGACATCACAACATCCTGTTACAGAGCAAAGAAAATGCGGCAACTCGTTAGAGAACCGCATTGTGTAGCCTACCGGCGGGCAGCAAATGTATGGGACAGAGGTACATCTTCCACAACGACCTGTGATTAACACCACAGACGTGGCAGTGTGGCACAAAGCAGCGCATCTTCTTTTTGCTACAAAATTCAAGGTGAACTAAACTTTGACACACGCAACGTCGTCTACCTTTTAGAATGCACAGTGTAGGGCGTACAATACATTGAACAATCAGAAACTTCCTTCAGAATTCGTTTTAATAACCATAGAGCCCACGTGAAATCAATGCGGCAACTTCCAATTTCAAAACACGCAAACATCATTGGACACCCATTTGAAAAATTTAGACTCCCAATCCTGCGGTCCGGTTTCCAGACCCATTACGACAGGGAAGGCGTGTGAATCATACGTAACTAATACACAAGTTCAGCAATACGTCTGGCGGGCTTAGAGACACCATCGGCAAGTTAACGTTCCATATATATATATATATATATATATATATCTTAATGAACCAACATTGAAGCCTAGGAAAGCATAGGGGCATGGGGGAAGTGATTCAAGTTGCTAATTGTGGCGGTGTAATTTTTTTGGACTAAGTGGAAAAGAATTAAAAGTGGATGAAAAGGCAAAGCTGCTTTCGGCGAAAACCGAACCCACGACCTCCTGATAACGGTCCACTTTAATTCCTTTCTACTTACTCGAAAAAAATTACAATACCACAATTATGAATCTGAACAACTTCCCCTATGTTTTCCTAGGCTTCCATGTTTGTTGGTCCATTAAGTTGTTTCTAATAAATAAACGAGCCCTTGACCGCTTCCCTCCCTTCCCTTTCGCTATATATATATATATATATATATTATATATATATATATATATATATATATATATATATATATATATATAGAGCTTCCTGATGAAGGCCGGTCTCCGGCAACGTTGAATAAACGCTTTCCGCATTTTTGCTGCCAATTCCGAGGGTCTACTACTCATCTCTGCCTTCACGCCTCCGGCCTATTCAGCACCATGACTATATATATATATATATATATATATATATATATATATATATATATATATATATATATATATATATATATATAAAGACTTTGCAAAAGTTGCCTGCGTTGCCGCAGTTCCTAACTGAATTGACGATGCGCCTCTCAGGGAACGACGGTTTATTGCAGCAACGTTTCGGTTGGAGCCCGACCTTTCTCAAGACATGTTAACAATATCCAGAGGACAGTACGACCTTTCATACCACACTGCCTGGTAGTAAGGAGAGAGGGACAAGGATGTAAAGGAGAATGAGTAGGGGCAAAGATATGCGAAAATAATAAAAATAATAAATAAAAATATAGATTGGTGGCGTCGTCACTGGAACAAAAGATGATCAAGTGAAGCAAAAGCAGAAAAACTCGCGCGCGCACCGCACACACACACACAGAGAGAGAGAGAGAGAGCGAAGAAAAAGGAAATAGAAAAAAATTAAACAAGAGAGAAAGGGGAAATATGGGGGAGATAGCGATGGTTGTTTGCCGTGCCTGTGCTGTCCGAGTACCTGGACGCTTCAAACAGCAATCCATCAGTTAGGCATATGCGTATAACATGGCGCCGGCTCATGTCTAGTGACACAAACGAAGTGGCGTACCTTAAATGGTTTTGCTACGGGGCGGTGCACAAGGACAGGCGGCTCCACTGTCGCCCACCTGCATTCAGCGCCAATGCGGGCGC
This sequence comes from Hyalomma asiaticum, assembly GCA_013339685.2. Classification (NCBI taxonomy): domain Eukaryota; kingdom Metazoa; phylum Arthropoda; class Arachnida; order Ixodida; family Ixodidae; genus Hyalomma; species Hyalomma asiaticum. The sequence goes on along the minus strand of CM023481.1, from coordinate 15,334,268 downwards.
TCCCGCATCGTTGGGGTGGTAAGGCTCCCTCCCTCACTGCATGCGTACGCCTGACTGTGGGGGTGGCGTCTTCTGCGTGTGTTCCGTCGCAACTTCCAGCTGGCTTTCAGACCGCCGCAGGTCTGAACGATTTCTTCATCGGTGCTAACATCGATGAGGCAGCTCGAGTGTATATAACGTTAAATAGCTTGTTTCTGCGCAGTGCAGGCGGAAGCTCGGTGACACGTAGGAGAGCCCCCAAACGCGGAACAACGTCCTGTCGAGGACCTTCATGTTGGTAGTTTTAAGCATTCTTAATCCATGACCGCTTGTTTCGCATTATTTCATCTTGTTTTGAAGCTCTCCCTCGACATGCGTCATGGACACGATTCTAACTGCAGCGCAAGCATAAGACGTTAGCTGTAAGCGCCTTGAGACAGTCGCCTTGAGCCTGCAGCGATACGAAAGTCACTAAAAAGCAGTAATTCGAGAGTCTGGGCTGGCCGAGCGCACGGAAAGGCTATGCAAAAATCTCAAGGACTGGCTGGACAACGAACGAGGTGCTTCCTATTAATTAGTGATTATGTAATGCAGTATAACATTATTATCATTAAGACATTACGCCCATAGCCATCCCCTCACAAGGCGTGCAATAAGAGTCTACCGCGCTAATTTGATTGCTACTCGATGTTGGAAAGGCAACTGCGAAGTCATGCGAGTGCAAGACTATCTACTTATTTGCCTTAATTGCTTTTAATAAATAAGAAAGGCAGTCAGCACCTCGATACTGCGACAACAATACTTTCATTTATTTATTCGGTAAAGCAAAGGCTGAGCTGGGCGCGGTATTGCCTCGTGTCGACAATTTTCCGCAACACCACATGATGCCTTTCAGTGGCCGCCCGATTTTGTTATCCGGTGTGTCGCGGCGTTTGTTGCGAGTGCGCGGAGCGAGCCGACAGCGGAATACAAGACGAAGGAAAGAGTTCCCATCTGTTATTATTATTATTATCTTTTTCACATAGAAAGCCGGCGGCCCTTTTTGGTCCGAGTGCAGGCGGTAAACCAAACCATTCGAACGCGCCTTCTGGGAGCTCTAAAGAAGCAAAAAGAAAAAAAAAAGCGTCCAGCAACGTGAGTCATCGAGCGTGATGTGTGGGGGGCCGTAAGGTCCTCCTGTCGTGAACCATGTGGCTTTCACTATAGGCCGCGAGGCCCACCACTGCTGTGGTCGGCGCTGCGATCGTTTTGACGTCATAGGTAGGGTGCCCCTTCCTACATTGCTCGTTGCGCTGCCTAGCTTCCTTGTAAAACGTGACGTGCGGGTCAAATCGCGCATTCCAAATCTTTTGTCGTCTTAATGATCAGCATGAAACGTTCGCTTTTGGGAATGTCAAGTTTATTATCGGTATACAGAGCAGTATTCGACCATCTTTGGCCAAGTGGTAGCATAAAAAAAATATTGTGTAAAGCCTAAAATTTCATGACGTACCTGTTTTCATTCGTGATTTTCTCATCCCTACGTCTGAAAAGTTATGTGGTTATATGAAGGACGTAACATTTTCATATACATTCGCTTTTCAACAAATTAACACGCCGTTCTCATTGTTTATTTAATTCTGGCTATGCCATTTTTTCCATTAAAACTAATGGCGTTTTTCACTGGCAGATTCGGAGCAGGTTTTTTTGCTCCGCCGCGACGAATCCGTGTTTCACTGGTCGAGCGGGAGCGGGTTGGTGCGTTTCACTGGCAGATTCGGAGCAACTCAAACCGCGCCAGAGCGCTCCGACTTGCTCCGGCGCCGAGGCTGGCCGAGGCACGGATTCAGACAGATTCGGGCGGAAGCGGGCCGCGTCCTCGCGTCACTTCCGTCTTGTCAAAATGGCTGCGTTCGTTGCGGGTGTGGAGCTGGAGTGTACAAGAAAGTGTAGCTTCCGTTTAGCGACGACAGCAGGACAAGCAGAAGCTTTTCCAGCGTCGTGCGCCGTACGTGTGGCGTCGCGCCGCTGGCCACCGTTTGGTTCTCCCCGACGCTCGAATAGGTGCGATGCAGGCTGCATTTGTCGGTATGGCGTGTAATATATTGACTGTGATTGGGTTGTGAAATCAAATAGCTTACAAATGAGTGTAAGTATGTTTAAAGTGGAAAGCAGCACCTGTTTTCAAAACATTCGATAGATCTGAAGCCGCGGTACGAAAGGTAAACAGTGGCACTGGCCGTTTCACCGATGTGGCTCGCTTCGTTTCCATCGCTGCGCTCCACACCGATGTTTCAAAACCGATTGGATGTGTTAACGCCTGACATGTGAGTACAAAAGTTTATCGTGTTGGCAAAAGTAAGCGCTTCATTGCGCGTTCGCGGTTCGTCGCGAACGACGACGGAATAGAAGCGGCGTCGTTAAGCCTACCCTCGGAGTCGTCGTTGACGTAAGACTGTTTGGATGTGCTTGTCGCTCGCGAAGGCACAGCTTTATCGAGAGTGTTCTTCAATGGCGTTATTGATCGGGGATGTGCAAAACTCTTTATTTTCTACTTGTTGATGAAGACACGAACTCTTACGAGCGCGTATGCCAAGCTGCAAAATGCGGCCGAGCCTGCGTCCCTACGTGCTCATCGTTCCCCTCCCCACCCATCGTATGCTTCATGCCGGAGCTTACGGCACCGAACGCAGAAAGCTTGAGCACAGAATGCGTGAATTGAATGTAAACAATTCATAAACTGCTGCAGTGAAAATGTGCCCGGGGAAGGCGTCTCTGGTTGCCACGGAAACGCACGGAGCGGAAGTGGGGTATGTATGACGTGCTGAACTGACTTCCTGTATACTCGCTCGCGGAGCATTCTCGCACTCCGCTGGCAGATTCGGATTCGTGAAATCCGAGCGCTCCCTCCGGGATTTCGGTGACTGCTCCGGATCCGCCAGTGAAAAACACCATAAGTAATATTTCTGCCGGTGCGACTCTGGCGTGCCCTAATCGGCATGTACAGAACGAGCTTGTGCAAATCCGTGCTGGTGATAGCTGAAGTTTTTAAAGGTGCTGCCAAATTAGCTTCCTGATGTTAATTGTAGGTTCGTTTTACACCAAACTAATTGACGTGCTTGGGCACGTAAACAAAACTTCCTTCAGAAAGCAGCCGCGAATTCTCGGACTGTTTGTCAATAATGTTCTTCATGCTGGAGAATGGCAGGCTAACTGTAAGCGAACGAAAGAAGAAAATAATAGGCCAGGTTTGCATTGAGACGCGCATGGCTTGAACATGCACCGCAGCTCGTCGATTCGAAGTTGGACATGGCTTATTGCCTCAATCAGTCTCAACTTAATTAATATAGGATTAATTACAATTGGCTTAATTACACTAGTCAGCTTTATAATACATATCTTAATTAGTATTAGCCTCAGTCTTTGTCTAATCAGGCATGACTTAATCAGTCCCCCTAACTAGGTTCGGCTTAGTTTTATTTGAAATAGGCTTGTGTAATTAGTAATAAAGCAATTAAGCTATGTTTAATTATTATTCGCCTCATTGGCCTTAAGATTATTAGGCTTGGGTTAAATAGAATTATCTTAATTATGTATGACTCAATTAATACTAGGTTAATTTGGCTTTGATTATTTTAATGAGACCGGTACTATTACATTTTTCTTAATTGCGCTAGTTTGAGTAGCATTAGCTTCAGTAGTCTTGGCTTCATTAGTATTACTTTAATGAGGCTAGTCCAAATGAGTCTTAGCTTAATTAGCCCCAAATATGCTAGCTTATTTGGCTATACAACGAGCTGATGCAAAAAGTAAACCTATCTACCGTAAGGAAAACGGCGGCGATTTCTAAGCCAGCACTCCTGAGCATGCTTGATAACGCGCCAGTCTGCCGATCATTCCCATATACTGTCGACAGTGCAAGCGGGCCGCTTGCGCGGTTGTATTCTGCATATCCTGATTCAGTGGCGCATTTTCTTCTTCGCTGTTTCACGATCCCTTGCATTCGTTCAACACAGGACATGTGAAATGTGACGTCAAAAATATTTCATAATGAATCATCAGTGTGTCTAGCAGTTGCATAGTCCCATATGGGCGTTGGCTATGGCTCATGATAGTAGCAACTCCTTACCCGGTATTGTCACCAGGGGCACGGAATCTTCGTATACGTGCCCCGATTATCGGTTTACTAAAATGCTTTTTTGGAGGACGGTCATCAGGCAGGGGGGAAGCGCTCGCGGTGCCCATAACAAAAAGACCCGCGGTGGCATACACGCAGGAAATGTGGAGTAGTAGCAGACGACAAAACCCGGCATCCTATGAGTGACGTCAGAGCGTAAGTGGCGCGACAGTATGTCCTCGAGGCCAATACAAATTTAGCCGACCCTCCCCCCCCCGTTATTGTTTTTTTTTTCAAAACACCGTGAGGGATCGGACAGCAGCACTCCGTGTCTTCCAATAAGAAAGCGTCGACGGAACGAGCGAGCCGGCTACCGCGATTCTCCTTCCCCCGTTGCACTTTCGGGAAGGGCTAAACCTTTGCCCCTGGTGATTTTCTGGAATATTGCTGCACCCGAAACACAACAAACGTTCTTGCTGAATGTCGATCCACAACGCGACACCAAACAACACACGTTTGGAAAAAGCTGCGGGAAAACCGGAAAATAAGCAGGCACGCAAGCTGGCGCTAGCCAGGGCGACCGAAGCTTCTGTCACCCCCAAGGACGGGCACACCGCCACGAGAGGCCCTCCCGGCAGCGCAGAGTTACAAGTGCACCTTCCTGGGGGTTGATCTCTGTACAACAAGCCCCGGGAAGGAAGAATGGTGCAGAAGAAGCGGGGCCGGGGGAAGGGGTCGAATCATGAACGGCGCAGCACACGTGCTGCTGGTTGCAGCTACCACTTGCAATGGGCATTCGGCGCTGCCGCGCCGCGGGATGGGGTAGGCAGAGGAGAAGAAAGGAAGAGATGTAGAAACGAGGGAACATAGTCAGTCGCACAGAAAGACAAGGTTCTGAAGCAGTCAATTTGTAAGTACGTGACAATGACTCCTTGTCATTGTCTTGTCACGAACCCCGAAACCATTTTGCATTTGCCAGCTTGCACTACACGGGAAATGCCAGCAGGGCCAGGCCGACAGAACAGGGGCATATCGCCACAAATCTTTAAAAAAAGAACAAA